>VMDO01014424.1:0-54688 GCA_007922755.1 Pedetes capensis | reverse complement strand
CAAGTAATATGGTTTGCTCTGTAGAAGTTATTTAAGGAAGATAAAATCCTTTTCAAATATTCAGATCAATTATTGTTCTATCATTTGTGCAATTCATAAATGCTCTTTCAGATTTTCTTCAAATAAGAGTAGCAATATTTAATCAGGGATAGTCTTTGAGCCTTATTGATACAAAATATTGAATGTGTGTAATAACTAAATTTAATGTTCAGTATATGAAATTGTTAGTTTTATTTTATATTCAATTTTATAATCTCTTAATTTATAAAAGTATTTGTATTTAGGAAAACACCACTCATGAGAAATTAAGCTCACTTTTGCAGTACATTGTTTTATCTTGATTTACTGTTTCATTATTTTTCTGTTGTCGAGCATATCTAAGTTATTGACAATAGAAGAGAGAAACTGCAACAAAGAAAGGAATCAGAACTTATTTTTTCTCTTAGAGATTGCATCCTATTTCTCACACAGTAATCTTCATTGAGTTTTTGACTCACTGTAAAATGGAAGACTGAGGCAATTTGTAATACTATGATGTAATTCTAATTGCATTCCTTCTATTAACAAGTGAAGAAATGACATTTTTATGCTCATCAAGACAAAACATTTAAGCAATAAATTGTGTGGTATTTTGCATTTGCAAAGAATTACAACTAGGAATTAGAGTTTATTTTTTAAAATAAAGTATTATATGATTCATGATTAAATATTTATAATTATTCATTGGAAAATATGATTAAAAAGTAAAAAATAATCATTTAACTTTTCACCAATGATCATTTTATTAGTCTGCTGTGTGATCTTGTTGAATGCAACTATATAAATATTATCATATATAAGTTGCTATGTCAAGAAATATGCATCTGTATTTTCATGTTGGTTACTTCTGTGTATGGATATAAAATGTGTGATTTTCTTATCTGAGATATTTGATTATTCATGTTGTTTAAAATTTTTCCAACTGTAAACAACAATGTAGTGAGCACTACTAAAGATGGTCTTAAGTAGGGAAAGACATAAAGACTGAGCTCTCATTTACAAGGTATAAGCAATAATCAAGCCCTAAGGTAATTATGCTACTGCCCAAGAATCTGCCTACAAAACATTTGCCATCATAGAATGAATTTAGTGCACCCTGTCTGCAAGATTATTTATATTCTAGACCCAAATTTCCTGACCTTGTTGGCATTTCCAAAGTCATAACATTATGGGATAGCAATATAAATATTTGCTTTAAATTGGTTCCAAGATGTATAACATTTTCTTCCTTAGATTCTATACAAAGTTACTCAACATCTAGCAAAAAAAAGAAAAAGAAAAGAAAAAGAAACAACAACAACAACAACAAAACTCAAACTTCCTATGTGGGCACATAAAATGAAGCATTCTTGCTTCCAAACCTAGTAGAATGTCCTAGTTTTAGTTTTGGTAGTATGGTTGAAAGAATTCATGATACCTATGATTGTTTTGGGCTGGGATTTAGCTCAGTTGGTAGAGTGCTGCTCTACAGTGTCTGAGGTCCTGAGTTTGATTCCCAGCACCATGGGAGAAGGACATGGCAATCCCCTCCCAAGGCAGTCTGGAAACAATCTGCCATTGAAAACACTATGAGGGTTGCTATGAGTCAGACACGACTTGATGGCACTTAACAACAACAATGACATGATAGTTTTAATTAACTTCTCTATACTGGATCTTGATTACCAAAACTAATTTACAAATGGGTAAGGTATTGACTCAGATAGTCACAAAAGGCAAGTGTTTAAGAAATATCAGAAAATTTGGATACTAAGGAATGTGAATCTACACATTTCTATTAACTGGTATATGTCAACTGCTTTTACTAATAAGCCCACTTTATTTCCCTAATGATATATGAAGTTGTCCCTATAATTTATAATACAGTCACAGACAGATACCTAGTTAGCATTTAGTTCTATAAGGCAAATAATATATGATCTTAAAGAACTTGGATCTTTCCACTTCCCAAATACTATACTAAATATAATAGTATAATACTTACATGCCTGCAGCCATAGCCCTGTGGCATCCTATCCCGTCAGATCTCAGAAGCGAAGCAGGGTCGGGCCTGGTTAGTACCTGGATGGGAGACCACCTGGGAACACCAGAAGCTGTACGCTTGGGAGAAGGACCTGGCAACCCCCTCCTAAAAATCAATCTGCCATTGAAAACCCTATGAACAGCAGAGAAGCACTGACAATAGTGTTTCCCCTGTTGTACAGAGGGTCACTATGAGTCGGATACCGACTCGAAGGCACCTAACAACAACAACAATAATACTTACATACAGTTTTACAAGAAGGATTTGGTTAAATAGGAATAGCATCGTATCCAGTATATGAACTACATAGTTCCCTATAATATTATAGTGATAGAATAAAGACCTGAACAATGTAATATAAATCATATTCATTTAAAATAGTTTATTTATAAACTAAGTTGCTTGATTTCTAAACAAGTAAAAAGAAATTATCTACCAAGAGATGTTGAGCATTGATTAACATGGTGCTTCACAAACTTTAATGTGTATATCTATTACATGTGCATCTTATTAGAATACAGATTCTGTTTTAGTAGGACTGGATTGGGCCTGAGAAGCACTTTTTCTAACAAACTTCTGAGTGAGGCTTACTTATTCATTACTACACTATACTATACTTTAAGTAACAATGAATTATAGGACTAATCATTTCAAGTCTATAAAACTAAGCTTCTTCTTTAGGAAGAATTATCAAAATTTAGAAGTCAGAAATGTACAAAATATTTTAAAAAGTACTAAAAATATGAAAGGAATATGAATATGAAAACACACTTTTAATGTATGGTGTTTGAATATTCATTGTAGAACTGGTTAACATTGGTAGAAAGTTCACAATGTCTGTTATGTTCATATATCTACAGAAAATGTTCAGCTTCTCTCATTCCCAAAAGGCAGGGTCTCATTAGTACCTGTGATTTAAAAAGCCTGAGTTTCTTTCAGCAAGATGTGGTTTTATTAATATGTATTATATTTATATATCTTTCATTTCATGATGTTATTGCATGGAACAAAATCTATAGCTATTTTTGTAGGACCTATTTACTTCATAAATATTGACTAATAGAGGTGTGAATCTTACTAGGGGCTTTTGCATAATTATATGAGGATAACCACTAAACACAAATGACTTAAGAATAAATGAAAGTAATAACTTAGCTTAAAAGGCAAGTAAAATGACAAGATCAATATGAAATAAGAGCTGTGGAAAGAATATGTTTGCTAGCTGTTATTAAATATGAAATTTTTGAAGAAATAAATGTTCATCTTTCAGGATAATTGTGAATTGTTTAGTAGATATATCTTCTGAAATATCTTTATTTAGCTTTCCTTAGCACTGGAGTGTTAAGGTAAATGTTTAACTACAAGCTTTGCGCCACAGCCCAGCTGCAGCCTAGATAGAATCCAGGGTTTCCCGAAGGCGGATGAGGAGTTGGCGATGGGTAACAAACACAGCAGCTCAGAGGCCCTGTGACCTTGTTCCATTTATTTCCAGAAAACTTAGCCTTTTTATACAGAATTAAAAAGACAAGGAAGTTGGTAGCATTGATGGATTACATCAAGATTTTGTTAACAATCTCTTGATTAATTTATCACATGAGTGTTATGTTGGTAATCAAAGTAAATGATGAACTCAGAGACAAATCGTGTTTTACTTCAAAGAGATAAACCAAGATGATCTGAGCACCTATATCTCCTGTGTCTAATTAACTATTCTTAACTTTATGCAGGATTTAGGGGCAGTTAACTGTTACCTGTGTGTCACCCCACTGAGTCCATTTGTTATGACAAATGGGTGCTTTATCTTATCAGAATGGTTTGCTTACTGTAGAGCTGTTGGTAGAAAGGCTTTAGTTTGTGTTGACTTAAGGAGATTACACTGTTGGAAGTCATTCAGGAATTCCTCTAGAGAAAGCCTGCTAGGGCTTGTCAACTCCCAATTTGAATCAGCACTGCTCACAGAGCCAGAAGATTTTATATGACCAATTTAAGAAAAAGAAAAGATGGGGTTCCAAGTCCTTTTCCATGAAGAGACCTTTTGGAGGTACTATTCTCTTTTTCAGAAGACTTTCCCTCCGAGGCTAGGAGTACTCATCCCTTTTCGGTGGATTTTCCTTCCAATGCCTTTAGTAAAGATACTCTTCCTCATGTGGGGACTCTGTTTACCCATCATGAGTGGATCTGGATACAGCAGCTTTGCATAATAAAACCGCCAGATTTCTAGCAGTTTTAGATTTCCATGGTATAAAAACTACCCTTGGCCAAATTCAAGCTACCAAGATGACATCATTGAACAGAGTTAGTAAAATATGCAAAAGTGGGCTTTATCAGAAGCCAATGCAAGTAATTTTCAACACACTACTGATTTAGCAAACTGAGCACTTGCTTTCTTTAACAATAATGCAACACAGTAATGGACCATGGACATTTTTATATAATTAATTATAACATAGTTTCAATTACAATATTTAAAATGTAAGCAAAATAAAAACAAAATTAGTAATAAATTCAACACCCAAAGAATGATCATTACATATTTTCACATATTCTGTGAGAATTTTTATCATAATATTTATGTCCATGTTTGCTATAAAAATGAAAATTTACTTTCACTTTAGTGTTCCACCCATTTAATTGAGCATATAATTTTCTGTAATTACTATATAGTCCATAAAAATGCATAAAAGCCTAGACTATATTCTACCAATTTACTAAAGTTAGTTGATTCTATTTTTTGTAGTTGCCTCATCTCTAAATTTAGACTTTCCAAATTATAGTATAACAAATCAGTTAACATTCTCAAACAGAAATTCTCATGCTCATATCCCTGCTTTTTTATGGGAAATTCCTAAATGGAAAATTATTGAGTCAAAGATGTCCTTACTTTCAAGATTTTTGATGTGTCACTAAATGGCACTTGGGAAATTTGTATTGGTTTAATCTCTTATGTAGAATGACTGGGAGGATCTCCTTTAACAAATTCACAAAAAAGCAACCTTAATTAGAAAGAAGAAATAATCCAAATGTCTTTAAATTTCAAGTAGGCCATTTTCTATCTCATTTAATTTTTTCAATCTTTTATTTCTATTGGCCTTTTCATTATTTTGTTTTTGAATTGGCTGTTACTTTTAGTATGTATAGAACTATTTGAATAATATGATATTAATCAATTTTTCATAGATATCACATTTATCTCCTTAGAGTTTCCTAATAACTTTATTTATATTATTTTTTGACATTAACATGTATAAGGCCTGGGCTTTATCTCAGTTGGTAGAGTGGTGCTCTGTACTCTGAGACCCCGAGTTCAACCCTAAATACCACAAAAATGGGAGAAGGACCTGGTAACCCACTCCTGACACAATCCTGGAATAATCAGCCATTTAAAACTCTATGAATAGCAGAGAAGCACTGACATAGTGCTGGGCATGGCACAGTGTCGGGGAATGTTTCCTTCTGTTGTACATAGGGTCAATATGAGTCAGGCCTGACGAGATGGTACCTAATAACAGCATAAGAAAACATCCACATTTCATAAAAATATTTACTTTAACATTTGACTTAAATATACTATTTTTCTATACATTCCTTATACATTTTCATGATCTGCTTTATTTATTCTATTGTTGGGAGGACATTTTTATTTTCCTATTTTTATATGTCTTTGCCATCCTTTCTTTCTTTTCTTTTCTTTTTTTCTTTTTTTTTTTTTTTGTGTGTGGGGGGGTGGTACTGAGGGTTGCACCTAGAGCCTTGCGCTTGCATGCTTTGCAAGTGCTGGACCACTGAGCTGATATCCCAGCCCATTTTTTTAGTTTCTGAGACAGGGTCTCACTAAGTTACACCGACTGCCTCTGGTCTCTAACTTGTGAACCTCCTATCTCCGCCTCCCCAGCCGCTGGGATTACAGGGGTGCACCACTGCACCCTGCTCCCTTTCTTGACCCTCTAATTACCTATGTAAAATATTTCATTGATTCCTATTCTTTCTACTATATCTTGTGTCTTTTTCTTTGCCATGCATGATTCTGTGTATCTTCTTTGGATCTATCCACTGTATCAACTCTCTCTTTAGTTATGTTTAACCTTAAACCTCTCCATTGTGTTATATGGCCATCTGTTTTTGTTTGTTTGTTTGTTTGTTTGGATATATAAAATGCTAATTTTAAGTGTTCCAGTTATTTAATAAAATGTTTATACGTTGCTTTTTCATATCTACCATAATCGTACTATTTAGAATAATCCTACTAGATGAAGTAAATCTAGGTATTTTTGTTGTTTGCACTTGTTTTCTTTTGTGTTGTTTTGTTTCCTTCTATCCTTACTTATCTTCAATTTTATACTATTAGCTATTTTACTCCTAAAATGATATAAAAATGCTAAGAGAACTCTGAGGTTTGGCAGTCTCTAAGATGGTTCCTTATTGTCCCCAACTCCTAGTATCCACATAGTTAGGTAATATCTACTAACCTTTAGTGTGAACTGGACTTATTTACATGATTCTAAGAATTCTAAGGAAATATTTCACTTAAAAATTAGGTTATACAAGGACTGAGGTTTCTATCTTGAATTCTACCCAATACTTTCCCTTGAATGTCTCACTCTGGAAGTACTCAGCCATCATTATGGGCAGTGGTTCTATAGGATGAGCCACAGGGTGATGGTGCCAAGACCTGTCAACACCCATATGGCTGAAGAAGGAAAAATATTGTGCCATTATCTACTTTGAACTGAATCTTCAGATTGGAATACAAGTCCAGCTGAAAAGCTGACTACAAATTGAGGAGGTCTTCTGAGCCAAAGGTCCTCAGCTCAGTCATGCTGAAATTTCTGGCCCTCAGGAATTGTGAGATAAAAATAAGTGCTTATTAATTTAATATGCAAAGATTTGGAATGATAAAATATGCGGCAATAGATAATTAGTAGAATCTTCTCTTTCTTAGTTTACCAGGTTTATACCTAGCATTCTTCATGGTTGGGCCTAAGTTCTCGGTTTACTGCTGATACACCTTCTCTCCTTATATGTTTTTTTTTGTTGTTGTTGTTGTTGTTGTTGTTTTTTGCGGTACTGGGGGTTGAACCCAGGGCCTCATGCCTGCATGCTCTGCAAGTGCTGGACCACTGAGCTGCACCTCAGCCCATTTTGTTTTTACTTTTTTTTTTTTTTGAGACAGGGTCTCACTAAGTTATGCAGACTGCCTCTGGTCTCGAACTTGCGATCCTCCTGCCTCCGCCTCCAGAACCGCTGGGATTACAGGCGTGCGCCACCACGCCCAGCCCTCACCATATGTTTTTGAGGCAATTTCCTAAATTCCCACATCTCCTTAGGCAAAGAAACTAACTATCCCTTCTAACACCTTTTTCTCATTCAAGGCATTGCTAATGCATATGATGAATATCCTCTGGTCCCACAGAACCATCTGTCTATTCAAAATAAAGGGAAGGTCCTTTTGCTGATTTACTTTTTCTCAAAAAATCTTCTACCTGACTTCTGCACTTCAGGACAAATAATCTGAATAAAATATGCCAACAAATTTTTGTGAAAGAATTCTTTACCTTAGTTTGTTATCTTAAAGGTATGTGAGGAAAGGAGTCACAGAAGCTGCCTCTCTGCTTTATAGGTTCAGAGAAAGTGTTTTATACCCATAATACTCATATAAATTAATAATAATTTCTGCCTCATATCTTCCTTTCTTGAAACCAGTTCATACAGGAGATGGATCTCCATTTCTACTCAAAGCTCTCAGTTTATGACTGAAGTTAATAATTCATTATTAAAATGCTTTTGTGCTGTGACTTCATCCTTTATAAGTTATGTGTAATGAACCATGTCCAAGTGGAATGGACCTGCCTTTGTAATTATTTGCATATTGTCTTAGTCCATGTGGGCTGCTGTAACAGAAATACTATAAATTGAATGGCTTATAAACAATAAACATTTCTTTCTATCAAATAACATCACCTATAAAACTGTTTCATTTTGTTTCTGAGGTTACTGTACTAGTAAGCATCATCAATGCAAGGTTTCTTTTTTTTTAGCCATGATTACTGCACAATTTTGCCTTTTGTGACTCCTATAGGATCAATGTCTGCAGCCATACCACTGTGGCACCTGATCCCATCAGATCTCAGAAGCTAAGCAGGGTCAGGCCTGGTAAGTACTTGGATGGGAGAACACCAGGAGCTGTAGTCTTGGAAGAAAGACATAGCAACCCACTCCTAAAAAGAAAAAAAGAAATCAGCCATTGAAAATCCTATGAATAACATAGAAGCACTAACAATAGTGTTCTGCCTGTTGTACGTAGAGTCATATGAGTTGGACACCAACTCGTCAGCACCTAAAAACAACAACAACATAGCATCAATAGGCATGGGGATTACCCTTTGAAAGGCAGATGGATGGATGCTCTGTGGCTAGAAGACTGAACATGTCATCAATTTTAATATATTTTTGAAACAAACAAACAAAACACATTTATTTCTTATAGTTCTAAATGCTGAGAAAGTACTAGATAAAGGCACAAGCAGATTTGGTGTCTGGTGACTTCCTGTTTGTCAGAGATGATGCCTTCTTACTGCATCCTCACTTGGTGAGGGCCTCACTAGCCCTCCACATTCTCTTTTATAAGAACACTAATCCCAATAGAGAATTTGGCCCTCATTACAAAATATCTTCCTAACATACTCATGGGGCTGGGATTTAGCTCAGTTGGTAGAGTGCCACTCTGAATTCCCTGAAGTCTCAGGTTCGATTCCCAGCACCACAAAAATGGGAGAAGGATATGGCAATCGACTCCTGAGGCAATCCTGAAACAATCAGCCACTGAAGACCTTATAAGGGTTGCTATGTATCAGATACAACTCAGTGGCACCTAACAACAATACACCCACCTCCTATTACCATGACTGATATTGGGAGGGAGGATTTCAAACTACAAATTTAGGGTAGGGAAATACATTTAGACTATAGAACATATATTTAAGGGAGTTTTATTTTTCAGCAACTAATTACATTCTTTCCTTGGTATCACATAGTTTACAAAACATTTACTTCATTTACAATTGAATTTCAATATTTTTTAGTATCAAATACTTTGACAATATGATCAAATATATCTTTTTGGTAAAAGTCCATTATGTTATAGCATTTAATATTTCAAAAGAGAAGTTTGAGTTCAGGCACTATGAAACACACTTGTAATGCCAGTTATTTGGGAAGCTGAGGTACAAGGATTGTGAGTTTGAGGCCAGAGGCAGCTTTCACAACTTAATGAGATCGTGCCTCAAAAACAAAACAAAACAAAACAATCAGTGGTGGAGCACTTACTTAAGCCCGCACAAGGCCTGAGTTCAAACCATCATTATTGGAAAAAAAAGAAAGAGTTGATATTCACCGAAACACATTCTCTTTCTATGGTAGGCAAACTTCTATCAAGGACTCTGAGAAACACACTTTAGTCTAATTGATCACTTCACAATGCCTTCCTCAGGGCCCCTGGTTGGCCTCATAACACATTCCTTTCACTCTACATTCTTGTTCTTTACATGCTTGTCCTCATAGGCATCCATGAGTCTGTGCACAGGTCGGATTAATTTGTTTCTATCCTTCCAGAATGGTTATTATGTAGATAGCCTCCAAATAACCCCTTAATTATCTCTATGTCTGTGTCCGTACCCTTCTTCTTGAGCTTGGACTAGACCAATTAACTAATATCTAATGAATAGAACAGGGCAAAAGTGATGCCATTTCCAAAATTGTTCATAAAAGGATTGTGACTTTCACCCTAATAGGTCCTACCTTTCTGTCCTTCATCACATGCATCCTTTATTCTAAAAGAAGTAGAAAAGTAGAACCCTATGAGGAGGGACATGTTTCAAGAAGCTATTTCTAGCCAACATCTGGCAACAATCTGAGGGCAGCCAACAACCAAATATGTGACCTTGGAAGTGGATCCTACTCCAATGGAGCCTTGAGATAATTACAATCCTAGGCAAGACCTTAAATGTAGCCTTATGAGAATGCCTGAATTACAGGCATCTAGCTAAGCAATGTCTACATTTTTGACTCAAAGAAACTGAAATGAAAAATGTTTATTGTTTTAAACTCTAAATTCTGGGGTAATTTCTTATAAAACAATAGAAAACAAGATAAGTACATAGAATATGAAGTCAAATGAACTTTGATAGATTTTTGGCTGCATAATTCTTCTTTCCTTTGCCTTAAGAAACTTATAAAATATCTGTATATCAGTATCTTTATTTTCCAAGCAATGGTAATAACCTGGCTCAGTGGAACATGCCTGTAATCCCAGAGATTTGGGAGGCTGAGTCAGGAAGATCACAGGTTCTAAGAAAAAGAGAGCCTGCATAATTTAGCGAGACCATGTCTCAATTTAAAAATGAAAAGGGGGTTGAGGGTGCAGCTCAGTGACAGAGCACTTACAAAGTATGTGTGAGGCCCTAGGTTCAGTACCCCCTCTCCTGGTAGTGCAAACAAACAACTAACTAAATAAGAAAAAGAAAGAAAAGATAATGATATTTCTAACATCAAGTTCTCAATTTTCCTTTTTTTTTTTTTTTTTTTGCAGTACTTGGGGGTGTACTCAGGATCTGGAACATACTTTGCAATTTCTCCATCTCTGCGCTGTACCCTCAACCAACTTATTTATTTACTTATTCGGGTGTTTAATAATTAATCTATTTAATCTTGAAACAGGGACTTACTACATTACGCAGGATGCCTCTGGCTGGGAACTCATGATCCTCCTGGCTCTACCTCCTTAATTGCTGGGACTGCAGCCATGAGCCACCATGCCAGGCTTCAAATTGTCATTAGTTCAAAGCCATGTGTGGGCAGGGCACCATGCCATATGTTTGTAATTGCAGCAATTCACCAGAAGGATTGTGGATTCCAGACTGGAGCAGCATGCACAGTTTATTAAGACACTATCTCGAAATCATCATCATCATCATCATCATCATCATCATCATCATCATCATCAATCATCATCATCATCTGTGGTATGTGTGTATACAAACATGCAAAGATCTTAGAGCAGTACCTATTCAAGAGGAGGCACTTAATAAATGTTAGCTATTGTTCACTCATTTGAACAATAATGGTAAGTATATTAGAATTTAGTATGGGTGTGGTGGTGCACCCATGTAATCTCAGCCCTTCAGAGGCAGAGACAGGAAGATTGCAAGTTTGAAGCTAGCCAAACCACATAGCAAGACATTCTCTCCCTCCCTCCCCACCTCCATATATAACATATATACACACACATATAATTTGTTGTTAGGTGCCATCACATTGGATCCGACTCCTAGTGACCCTATGTACAAGAGAACGAAACACTCTCTGACACGGTGTCAAGCCTAGCACTATTGTCAGTGCTTCTCTGCTATTCATAAGGTTTTCTTTTTTTCCTTTTTTTAACTGGAAATTTTTAATGTACACCTTAATGTGATTCATTCTGACATGCTTTTCATTGTGGCATTTCTATATATGCATTTTGATGTACATTATTCATATAGGTGCCCCCTTACCCTCTTGTGTGCTTCCCCCCCAACCCTCCCCATCTAAGTCTTCTCTATCATTTACTTGGTGATATTTTCAACATGTCCTTGGGTTCCAGTTCTGTTTAAGATAGAAACTTTTCCTGTAATGGTGGATTGTTTCAGGGGTCGATTGGCAGGTCCTTCTCCCTAGCCTGCAGCACCTGGTATTCCCAGGCAGTCTCCTGTCCTAGAACTAACCAGTCAGACCCTGCTTAGCTTCCAAGATCAGACAGGATCAGATGCTATGGTGCTATGGCTGCAGATACATATATAATATATAATATGTGACACATATTATATGTGATAAATTTATAAATATAACTAAGTAAAAATACATTTCAATAAATTTACTAATTAACTTTATGAAATTCAGCAGGTGACATAGTCATCTTTGAATTTCAGCATTTTTTTCATTCATTCAACCAATACTGTATCAGCCTGCATCAGTGCATGTGTATGTATGCATACCCTTTTAAAATTTCAAGTTAGTTTATATATCATATTTTTATGGTACATAATCTGTATGGTCATACAGATTATTAGATTACATAAGTATGCATATATAATCTGAGCCA
Source organism: Pedetes capensis (assembly GCA_007922755.1). Lineage (NCBI taxonomy): Eukaryota > Metazoa > Chordata > Mammalia > Rodentia > Pedetidae > Pedetes > Pedetes capensis. Next base: position 42,494 of record VMDO01014424.1, on the reverse strand, counting down.
TAGGAGGAGGAATACTATCATTAAGTGAAAGAGGAAGACTAGAGAATTAGACTTGAGAGAAACTATGAGGAGCAATTACTCATGTACGAGCTGCCAGTCATGTGCATTCACTACATGGTTGCATTATCTGAGGGCCAGTTCTCAAACACTTGCAAGCAACTGATGCAATGTCAGAAAAGTACATGTCATCAAATTTACAAGTAATGCTGCAGATACTTCTCCAGGAATCATGCTAGTGATCACCAATGTGGAGTATTTTAAGGCAATAATAAGATCAGTTTAACTATTATTGTCTTTTGTAATCATCATGGAAAAGTACTTACCTCTCTAAACATTAAACCAATATTTGTTTAATTTTGCAAACAATTAGTATGATTACTGTGGAATTTTACTAATTAGAATAACCTTCCAATTAGTACATTTCTCAGACATAGAATTAAAAATCATTGTATTGTACATGGAAACTAACAGACGGAAATCCAAATTATACTATCAGTCCCAATATACATAGTCAATTGAACTCAGCTGGTAGAATGCTACTCCGCACTCTGAGGATCCAGGTTCCATCGCCAGTACCACAAAAATGGATGAAGGACATGACAATCCACTCCTGAAGCAATCCTGAAACAATTAGCCATTGAAAACCCTATGAGGGTGGCTATGAGTTAGACCCCATTCCACAGCACCTAACAACAAGCTGTATGCATTTGTTTTCAAGAGTAAATTTCAAATGTTTTAGACTTTATCCCTGCATATTGATATTTTACATGGAGGTTTTGTTAAATTTTCATATTACTTCTAAAATTTTTGATGTATTACTTAGATTTTTCTATATAAGCATTAGTCATTTGTGAACAAGTGCAAATACTTCCTTATTTGCAATCAATATGCTTTATTTTTCTTGCTTAATTGCACTAGCTAAGAGCTCTAGTACAATGTGAAGTAAAAATTTTGAAAGAAGGTTTTTTTTCCCTCAAATTAGGAATATTCCACCATTAAGTATAAATTTTGCTATAGACAAGTTAGAGATAAACTTCACCTAATTATCTCCATTCTTTTGAAAATAGTTATAATGAACAAATGTGTAATTTAAAAAATATTTATCTTTTCAGTTGATCATAGATTTTTCTTTATTATAATGATTAATAATTAATTTTTGATTGTTACAGCAACATTGCATTCCTGATAAAAACTTTTTGCTATATTTCTGTATTTACTTTGTTAACCTTCTGTGAGTAATCAATTCATCTATATTTAAGAGAGTACTCATGTACATTTTTAATTGTCTTGATATCTTTTCTGCACTTAGTATTAGATTTATGATGATGAACTCATAAAATTAGTTAGCAAGTATATCCTCCAGAAAGTCAACATATTTTAATAAAATATTTAAAAATTTCATTTAAGTTTAAACATTTTCTAAATCTCCTTGTGATTTGCTCTTTGACTGGGTTTTTTAAATGTGTTTCTTAGTTTGCAAATTCTTCAGAATTTTCCTAGACATGTTTTGCTGATTGTGGTGTAAATTCTTTATAATGAGAGACTATAATCTATAATTTCAAATACTGAAATTTGTTGAGGCTTTTTGTCACTCAGCATATGCTCTATATCATTTGATGATACATATATATGATATATATATATATATATATATATATATATATATATCATATATATATCATATATATTCCTATACATGTTTATCTTTTCCCTTTTAAGTGTGGTGTCTTATAATTGTATTTAGGTCTAAATTTGCTTATACCTGTTGTCTTTGCTGATCATTTTGTCTATTCTAACAATTGCTGGCCAGTGCATATTAGAAAATATTAAGTATATTTGTAAATTTTTCAGTTTCTGTATCATGTGTTTTGAATACATTATTTTTATCTCACTGACATTATCTTTTTTAATAAATTTAGTATTTCTAACTAAGGAGTATCAGGACTTTTGCTTGATAATCATCTTACTATCTTAAGGTATATTATGTCTAGCATCAGTATAGCTACCTTAGCTTTTGATAAGTGGTGTTGGGATATATCATAACAATTTTTTGTTTTAGCCCTATTTAAAGCAATCCCTTATGAATAGCCTATAACTGTGTATTATTTATCATGACGTTATCCCCTCATTTTTAATTATATTGTTTAGTGTCTCTACATTATACATAATTTTGAAAAGTTTGTGATTATGCCTAACATATTAGTATTTGATTTCACTATTTTCTAGTCTATCATATTCTTTAAACATTTTACACTTCTTTATGGTGAAAACATCCAAAATACTTGCAAATTTTAAAAACATGCAGTATGTTATCATTATCTTCAGTCGCTTTCCTGTGCAATACCATGCCAAAATTTAAAATCTTATATAACTCACTAGCCTTTGATGGACCCCTTCTCCATCCCTTTCCCACCCCCATTCTTCCCAGTCCTTGATTTCCAACATTCTATTCTTAACTCCTAAACTACATTAAATTTGCTACAATCTACATGTGTGAGATTATACAGTACTTATTTTTCTGTGCCTCACACATTTCTTAGCATAATCATGTCCATTTTCATCCATGATGTTCCAAATGACAAGATTCCATTCTTTTGATGGCAGAATAGTGTTCTGTTGTGTACATACACCACACTTTCATCAGTTGATGCACATTTAGGTTCTTTCAATTTCTTCACTCTTGTCAGTACTGCCACAATAAACTTTGGAGGACATATATACCCAGGAGTGGAATTGCTAGGTATATGCCCAAAAATGGAAATGATCTCATAGTTTAGCATTGTGAGGAACCTTCATAATGTTCTCCATAATGGCCGTATTAATTTATATTCCTACCAACAGTGTGCAAGTTTGTCTTTTTCCCACATCCTCACCAGCACTTATCCTTATTTTCTTCATGGTAGACATTATCTTTTCATCTTATTTTTAATAACAGATATTAATTATACTAACTATATTATTTCATGATGACATATCCATACATGCATATAATGTACTGTGATCATATTCACCTCCTCCACTATCCTTTCTTAACTCCCCTCCCACTATGTCCTTTCCTCTCCCACATCTCAAATAGTATCCCCTCTATTTTCACGTCTATGCCCTCTCCTAGATTCCATATATGAGAGAAAAAAGATGATACATGTTTTTGTGACACTGGCTTATCTCACTTAACAGAATGATCTCTAGTTCTATCCATTTTCCTGTAAATGACATAAGTTCACTCTTCTTTATGGCTGAATAAAATTCTTTTGTGTATATATTCATATGAAAACACAAAAGCCTCCAAACATCCAAAGGAATCCTCACCAAAAAGAGCAATGATGACTTCAAACTATATTATAGAGCCATAGTAAAATTATCAGACACATAGACCAATGGAATGGGAAAGAAGATCAGAAATAAACCAAGCAGTTACAGTTATCTGATTCTTGACAAAGGTTTCAAAAAATACATTGGGAAAAAGAAAGTCCCTTTAACAAATGGTGTCAGATATCCACATGTACAAGACTAAAACTACATCCTTACCACTTTTGCAAAAATCAATACAAAATGATGCAAAGAGTTTAATGTAAAATCTGAAACTTTGAACGACTGGATGAAAACTTAAAGGAAACATTCAAAGATATTTGAACTATCAACAATTTCCTGAGTAAGATTCCAGTAGCTCAGGAAAAAGCAAGAAATGACAAATGGAACTGCATAAAATTAGGAAGCTTCTGCATAGCAAAAGAAACACCAGAGTAAAGAGGCTATACAATGGAAGAAAATTTTGCCAGCTATTCATCTGACAGTGAGCTTATATGCAAAATATATGTACAATTCAAAATTAAGTTGTGCACCATGGTACATAGCTATAATCCCAGTGGCTCAGGAGGCTGAGGCAAGAGAATCATGACTTTGAGGCCAGTGCAATCTGTGCAACTTAGACTCTGCCACAAAAAAAAAAAAAAAATTTAAAGGAGGCTGGGGGTGCTGCTCAATAATATAGTGCTTGCCTAGCATGTCTGAGGCCTTAGGCTCACCCAATATTGGGAAAAAAACTCACCATGCTATAGAAAAATCTGCATACCTGTCTTTATTGATGATTATTTATTTATTATGAACATACTTCATTTTTATCCATTTTTATTCATAGTATAGCAACTACTTTAAAGTCTTTTCTATTAACTCAACATTTAGTTCATATTGAAATATGTCAGAATTGACTTTTGTTTTTAAACCAATCAGGTTCTAACTCCACTGCTTTAAAGAAAATTTTAAAACAGATATGGGTGACTAATCTAGGAAGAGAAAATAGTTCTAAAATTTTTCTTCAGCTTTCCTGTGTTAGTCAAAAGTTGAAACAATAGCTAAAACATAAGCCAGAGAATATATAGATTTATCTGTGAACTTAGTCATTTCAAACTGTTAAAGTCTTTCTGGGATGCAGGACCCTCTCTGTGCCAACACCATAGGCTCTCAGCATGGGATCTCCTGTGGAACTTTCATTCCCCCAGTATGTGTTTTGAGCATGAGATGTTATACTTATATTCATGCAATAACAGTTTGTTTTCAGTATAGGCTGGCTATGATCTGAATGTCTGTGTCACCTACCACCAAGGAGACAACATTAGGAAATAGGACTTTTAAGCATGATTATGTCTTCAGGGTGTAGTCCCAATAAATGTGATTAGTGCCCTAATAAAAATATGCAGAGAAATCTCTCATTTCTTCTCACAGTGAGAAGGCACTGTCTTTGAGTCAGAATGTGTGCTGGTACCCTTGATTATGGACTTATGAGCCTTCATAACTATAAGAAATAAAGTAATTTATAAACTATGCCTTTTATGGTATTTTGTTATAGCAGCCCAAGTGGGCTAAGGCAGAGTCATATTTTCTTTTTCATGTTTTTCCCCTATATGCCTCATAATTTTTGATTCCATCTTAGGTATTGTAAATGATACATTATATATACTTGAGATTGTGCTATGCTTTTTTGAAGTGTCCAATAATTATTTGTGCTATACTTATTTTAATAGGTGGATAACTTACCTAGAGTTGAAATAAGATAGATATATATTTCTCCTGTGCTTCCTCAATTATTTTAGCCTTGTTTGTGCTGCTTGGAGTATTCCTTGGACATTTGTACTAATGTTTAGAAATAGTTCATAGGTAGGAAAGAAGTTACATTCTTGTATTAGTCAGCTTGTGTTTTCCTATGGTGATGTATTAGACAGAAACAAATTTATAGGAAGAATGATTTATTGGGGTTCACAGTTTTGACAATTTCAGTCCATAAAGGCAAGGCAGGCATGGCAAGGTGCAGGTGTCAAGACCTGTGGCAAAAGATGCCATGCCATGGTATTAGGCAAAAGGGAGAGATTACTGGAACTGGAGGTCCAGGTAAAACCTCCAGAGGTTTGTCACCAGTGATTCATCTCTCTACAGTGGGACTCACCACTCAAAGTTCCATAGCCTCCCAGGCAGCACCATCAGAGGGGAGCAAAACATCCAAACACGTGACCTTTGTGAGCAATTTTAGGTTCAAACCATAACACTTCTGTTGCTTTCTTTTTACAGAAATTTATTTTCTCATTTTCCAGCCTTAACAGTCATCTCCATTTATATACTCTGGTCATTCAATATGTATGATAATAACACTTCTCTTGAGTTTTAACAACTCCATGGAACACAACTGAGACCTTTCCTTAAACAATAAATTATAGAAGAAAGTCATGCAATGCTTCTGCTTCTACATGCCTTTTGTATCAGTTGATCATTTCTATAATGGCTGATGTTATTAATTTATCAGATTTATTGCTTTTTTACATAATTTTCTCTTTTTTCATTGATGTAGGGATTTTATATCATTTGAGCAATTACTATATACAGTGAAATACTATCTTGCCATATCACATATGAAAATTTTATAAAAATATATTTATTTTAGCCTCTTCCTCTATGTTAGGATGTAGTTCTCAAAGATTTTGTTAGTGCCTGCATTTTATTGTCCACAATTAATTGTTTTTAATTTGGTTTTAAACAGTCAATTTTTTAATCAATGAGTTTTAATTTTATATAAAAGTATATGTGAGTATTTAATTTACATCATTATAAAATTTGAATTTCTGCTATATCAACTGATTGTTATTGTTATTGTTAGGTGTTGTCAAGTCATGTCCGACTCATAGTGACCCTCATAGGGTTTTCAATGGCTCTTTCAGGATTGCCTAGGGAATGGATTGCCACATCCTTCTCCCATTTTTGCAGTGCTGGGAATCGAACTCTGGACCTCAGAGACTGCAGAGTGGCACTCTACCAACTGAGCTAAATCCCAGCCCCAAAGATGAGTTGTTGTTGTTGTTAGGTGCCATCAAGTCGGTATCCAACTCATAGTGACCCTCATAGGGTTTTCAATGGCTGACTGTTTCGGGATTGCCTTGGGAGTGGATTGCCATGCCCTTCTCCCATTTGTGCGGTGCTGGGAATTGAACTCGAGACCTCAGAGACTGCAGCACAGCACTCTACCAACTGAGCTAAATCCCAGCCCTATCAACTGATAGGATATGAATATCTTAATATATGCAGATGTTAGTACCTATAATAGGATGTTGTTATGTGTAAATCTAAAACACATGACATGGATTTGTAGTAGAACAATGTCGTTATGGACACAGTCTAGAAAGCTGGTGATTGTTCCAAAACCCCAGATATCTTCTAAGGTAAACCATGTAGCAATAAAGCCTAGACTGTAGGGGAGTGACTTTGTGGGGGAAAAAAATGTAACATGTAGCTACTTTTCTCTGACTGTAAAAAGTCCTTTACATTAAGAATGAATTTGAGCTAATTCTAGTCTTTATTCAAACTATCATGCAAACAATCCTGTTAAGTATGCCCTTTTGACAGTTGCTTGAACTTCAAGATCACTGGGTTTATAAAGATGGGAAAAATGTAGCCCTATACTGAAGCTTATGAGAGCTCTTAAGAAATTAGATTATGTCCTTAATCTTTTTGAAGCATCTCCCTAGTAATTATTCTCTACCAGATGAGACAATCAAGCAGGACAGATGAAATAAAGGTCCTTCCTTTTCTACTGAAACCTATTATTTCAGGTGGCTCTCAAGTCAAGTATGAGTTAAAAGAAGCTCTTATAGGAGAAGCAAAAACTAGTACGCAAAAGACCAGAAAGCTTGGCCATGGTGGTTCACACCTATAATCTCAGTATTTGGACAGCTGAGGCAGAAGGATTGCAAATTTGAGGAGAGCATGGTTACAGAGGGAGACCATGTCAAACAACCAAAACAATAGCAACAATAACAAAACCCCAGAAAAACAGAGATATTAGGCTTAGGAAATATTCCTAAATATTACTCTAGAATTATATGGAATCTAATAAATAGAAATCTAATAAAGATTTTAATATATGATGCTGCCCAAATTACTATTTTTTCTTGAGAAAGACTTTGATTGTCAGAACCTAATAACTTCAAAGAGGACTCAGTACTGATGAGAAAATTGTCAATTGGAAAATTTGGCAAAAAGACAGTATTTTTCAACTCTAACTGGAGATGAGCCAGAGAAAATTAAGTAGAAAGAAGCATCTTACCCTAGGTTAAGCTAGGAAACAGAACAAAGTGATTAAGGAACTACCAGCAAGAGAATATAACCACTGGCAGATTTGTGTGCTAACCAAAAAACTTATTCTACTTCTAGAATATGTATTTCTAGAAAATTTTTCATTACAGGATTTGATAATTTCTTCCAATGGTGACAATTATATTTCTCATTCTGTTAATGGAAATGTGAATTATGATTACTCTGCTTTTATTCAACCACTGTTGAACACATGTTTAATTTGTGGGTATCCTCACCAGGAAGATATCATATATGGGCCTGAAAGAGAAAAACTTATAACTCAGAGATTCAAGACATTGGATTACAAGTAATAACTGGTTACTACTTTGAGACAGTCTCCAGTAGGGTAGGTTTGAATATAATTCACGTATGAGAACAAGCACATGCACAGATATTTGGCTAAAAAAAAAAAAAAGAGTTGGCTGTGGAAATTCTCATGTTTGCTATTTTTTCTGGGCAATTTCTGCACAGCAAAACAAAATGCACTCTCAGGTTCTTTTTTATCAGCATTCCCATGTGGTCAGTTTCTTGACAGAAAACATATAACTGCATAATGGCAAGTCATTATATGGCAAAAGAACTTTGATGCAAAAATTCTCTTGCAAAGACTCTGGAAAGTCAAATCACAGTCTGCAGCTATTGGACAAAAACAGTTAGGCCTGGGTCAAACTACCAGTTCGCCTAAATTTGCCTGTAAATCCAAATGAGGAATCAAAAAGCCAAATATGATCTCAAAACCAATAAGATAACATGCCAACATCTAGTTAGCCTGCCTTCAACATTCCTATGCCAGAAAGAGACAATCACATCTAAATTTTCTCTTTCTCACTGTAAATCTTTTTCATCTCTTCTTCTCGTTAGGTGCCACTGAGATGGGTCCAACTCAGTGACTCTGTGTACAACAGAACGAAAGACGCACTATATCTGACAGTGTTTCTCAGCTACCCATAGTGTTTCAGTAAGATTGTTCAGTATGATTGTTTTGAATGTTCTGGACTGATTGTTTTGAGCTGCCAGGTCCTTCTCCCATTTTTGCAGTGCTGAGGATTGAACCCAGGGTCTCTCAGTGCATGGATCAAGCACTCTACCAACTGAACTAAACCCCAGCCCCTTTCTCATCTCATATATGTCTTTAAGTCTTTGATAAGTGAAAGCATTTGTGTCTAACTTCTTTGCAAGCTTTGAATAAATATCATATGTTTGTTATCATTTAGGTTATCTTTGATTATTTCTACTTCCTTGCCAATAGGAAATATAAAGGACAGTTCTGATTATTATCTCAAAAGCAACAAGTTGGGTTATGTTCCTCATTTTATTCTTTCCTCTTTGTTAATGATTAAACCAAAGCATAATCCATTATTATTGCAGAAGTTGGATTAGCCATATTCAAAAATAAAAGGTTGGGATAGTAGGTAGGACTTCATTTGTGAAGGAGAGACATTATACCAACATAGACTTTATAGAAAACAAAACAAAGACCTACTTTGTTTAAGATACTTATGATTTGAGGATATTTTTAATAATATCTGAACTGACTCAAGAAGTAATACAGCATTTTTAAAAACACTAGTTATTTGAAACTGAGGTATTAATAGCATATGAACAGCTCATCTTTTAAAATAATATCATTCAATGAATATTGATATATATTTCAAGTTGTATAATTACCACTAAGATCAAAACATAGAATATTTTTAACAACTCAAATATTTCCACTAAGGCTCTTTGAAGTCACCTTCCCACTCCTAAACAATGTCAAATACCAATCTGTTTTCTGGCCTTTACATAGTATAATCTTTCCTAAACTGTCATATAAATGGAGTCATAATATAATCCTTTAAGTTTGAATCGATTAATTTAGCATCATTCCTTTGAGATTCACACGTATTCCCTGAGGGAAAACAACATAAACATAAAGGTTAAGTAATGTATATCAGTAAGCAATGAAACTATATGTCCAGAAGTTAATATGGTTTTTATAGAAACTTCTGATCTACAGCCATGGAAGTCCCTGGCAGTCTTTAGGGCATAAAAGATGGCAATGGATAGAGTAAATCATAGAAATCATCAATATTAAATAAATAATAGTTAATAAATGAAAATGACGCATTAATAATTATTTTATAAGCCATTATTTATATACATAGATTTAATGAACAGTTGCAATGACATTAGAAATACTTTGTCAACGTTCGTCCAAGATGGATAAAGACTGTGAATAAGACTATGGTGCCAGAGCTTGGATTATGAGACTATTGTTTTCATTGTGTATGCATTTTTATTCAAATTATGGCAATAAATACTTGTAATAAGAAGGACTAATTTGTCAATGAATCGTATATATTTAATATCTATGTATATGTACACAAGAAGTTGAGAGAATCAAGAAGTAAAATATAAAGTCTCAGACAACTCTAGGAAGATGTGTAATGCAAAGTACCAGATATCTATCTCATAACCCATGCAAGAATTCCACTGGTAGAATCATATGATGTAACTGGTTTGGAACTCTGGAATCTAGTGAATATTTGAAACCTTTTAGAAGAATGCTTGAGTAGTGAATTGTAGTTAATTTGGGTCTATTTCACTTCTTCTTAGTTCGTCAGTGGCTACTTACCCTCCATTTCATAGCTTTGTGGTGGACAGCTGTGCCTCTATTCCTGTAACAGCTCACAAACAGCTATTAAGAGTCAAGGTGAACATTAATTGAACTATTCTCCAAAGGTCAGGAATTGGTATTGCTATGTTCAATTTTTACTTCTGTTTGTGACAGTATAGACACAGAGGAAGTTAGTCATTACTGTTCCAACATACCTCCATTTTGCAAACCTCTCCTCCTTCAGCTAAGGCATCTTTCATATGAATGAAATCATACATTTATTTTTATCCCTATATTATCTCTATTTCCCCCTTTGGAATCCATGTGTTAAAGACTAGGGCACTTAAAAGCAGACATATATATGGGAGGAACTGGAAAGTTGCACTCCATGCTCAGAAAAATTACAATCTCAGAAAATACCTGAAAAGATATTGTGTTTATACTTTAGATCAAAGATAGCTTTCAGCAATAAGAAGACATTGTGGCTTTGTCACAACCAGAGATTCAATGAGGCCCAAGGAAGGTGAGCATGACAGAGTCAAGAACCACTCCTGGAGGAAGTCCAGCATCAACTCAACTTTATTTCCATGAAGCAAGCCTTTAAAATCAGTAAATCCCTTGAATAGGGAGGACCACTGATATGCACAGACTACAAGGGGAAGTGCACAGTGTCCACCTCAGTGCAAGATGCTCTAGGGGTGTGTCACAGGAAGTCAGGGCAATCTTGCCTTTGTTAGGCCTCTAAGGGTGTGCCCTGGGCCCTGGGAGGTGAAGAGTGTGCACTTCTGTTGGTCCCAGATAGGCATAGGAGGTGCTTATCCAACCCGGACCATCCTCCCCATTAGCTCCCCCTCTGCCAAGATCCCCCGCAGCTCCCCCTTTTATTAAATCAGCAAGCATTGTCACAGTAATAGAGTGATAATGTTGCACAACCTTAAGTCGAGTATATAAGCAATAACATAAGATCATAAGCAAGGCAAATGCACCTGCCAGAATTAGGTTATAAGGGTCAAAAAGAGTAATGAATTTTCATCCCAATTTCTCAAAAAAGTCCAAAGAAGCATTAACTTCCATCTAGGCATGGTTGATTTGAAGAATTGTGGAGGTCAGAGTGAGGAGTTCCCTGGTGAAGGTGGTATTCCATTTTGATGTGATGTAGTGGAAAATGTTTCATGTTTGAATCAAGCATCCCTGGACCATGGTCGTGTTGAATGGATAGGTGTTATACAGATGTATGGGTACCTTGGGTCACAGGGAACACTCATAGTATCCAGTAATACTTGTAAGATCTGACTATGGAGGTTTACTTGATGTTGTAGAAGAATGCCTGATTGAAGTCGGGCAAGAGCTGAAGCAGTGGATGACATCCCCTGGGCTGTATGCTGAGAGAGATTATTAATTGTTGCAGCAGTAGCAGCTGTCTGAGTGAGTGTCACTGCAGTGGTGGCTGCAGTGGCTATGAGAGAAATGAGAGGTCTTATTCCTGCAATGAGCACCTATCATTCATTTGGCTCAATATAAGACCTGTGAAAGAATGTGAGGGAATTGAAAAGGTCCATCCGTTATGTTGACAGACATCCACAGGAATGGGGGGATGCCTACAGTGAAGATATAAGTGAAGTTCTTTTCTGTGGAACTTAAGGAGTTAGTTATAACATTGACATCTATAGGAGGGCTGGAATTAGAAGGAAAGAAAAGGAGATGGAAGGCAAGCTGAAAAGCTTGGTGACATAACCTTGAGAATAGCATTTCTTAACCTATACTTGGTGACCTATTTGACTGATGGACACTGAACTCCTAAGGTCAATAGTAAGGGTAACCAATCTGTGGGGCCAGGTCCCCAGGCAGGCATCATGTCCCCATTCCAGCCATTAATGATATCATGGCCTAGGAATGAACCCCTTTTTATGTTAGAGATATTTAGGCAGGGGTATCGACTCAAACTCCAGAGACCCTTACAAAGATAAGTAGGCATGGGAGATCTGCATGTCTGCCATGAAAAGAATACTGAAGACAGGTTTTCTAAGAATGGTGCATTTCTGCAGACAGGCACCTGTGGAGGGGATTGAGGTTTAATATTATTTATGTAGCTGTCATGAGGGACAATTGAATTGGGATAAAATAACACAAGGGATGACTGGGTGGTAACCAAAGTATGGAGAGCAAGGGGAATACAGCCCATGCCAGGCCAATCAATACCAATTGAGTTTCTTAGGCTCTGGAAGCAGATTGGGCTTTGAAGCCCTGCATGATTAGGCCAGTCAAAGGTATAATTAAAAATAAAGATTTCACAAGTAGGGCATTGCATGTTAATGAGATAAAATGCTGACCCACATAATTCAGGTTGAGGGGCATAATCCCAAGAGATCAACATTGAAATAGGGGGTTTTGTGTAAAGGGCCCAGAGTACCTGTTCCTCTTGGGTTGCTTTACTATTTGCCATAAATGTTGCTATCAATAAGACCACCAGCATGGGCCCCATTGGAGGCTCAGAACTGAGTCTTGTGGCTTGATCCATCAGCCACTTGAGCATTCTCCATGTTACCTGCTGGTTGTCCCATGGGCAGCATCGTGGTCTCTGTGACCAACACTCTTTGTTCAGGGAGAGTCTCTACATCTTGTGCGTTGGTGGGTCAGACATGTTGACTAGCCATCCGGTAAGGCTGTGGAGCTCCCAGTGGGAAAACACAGGCATATCCTTGACCCTGGGTAAGCAGCAGGTCAGACCCCAGCTATTGTCCTGTGGCTGGGTCTTTCCAGCAGACCAGTGGGCATGGGGGTGGAGTTAACACCTGACAATGGCACCACTTTGGAGGCAGTTCTGAAAATTGATACACATTTAGGACATTTAACGTATGTTAGGCTTGTGTGAGCTATAAGTGGGAAATCATTTCCCCCTTTTTGTTTTTGTAATGGAAACTTTAAAGTTTGGGATGAGCTCTCTCTATGATGGCTTGTCCCTGAGGGTTGTGAGAGATGCCAGGGGTATAGGTAATTTCCCATGTCTGAAAGGAAGTTTGTACAGAGTGAGAAAGGTAAACAGGGCCACTATCTTTCTTTATTTTGTGAGGAGGGCCCAGAACAGACATGGTGGCACATAGATGAGTGAGAACATGAGTTGCAGTTTCCCCCGTGTGAGCAGACACCCATATGGCATGGAAGCAGGTGTCTATTATTACATGAACATATTTTTGTTGTCTGAAGGGGGAATAATGAGTTATATCCATTTGCCATAGGTCATTTTGTCATAGACCTCTTGGATTAGCTGTTTGGGTTTGTATGGGGCCTACAGGAATGAACAGCACACAAATTGAACATCTTCTGATGACATCTCAAGCCTGTGTCAATGAAAGTTCAGGGTAAAGGCATTTGAGACCTTTAAAATTGAGATGAGTGGGCTTATGAAATGACGTTGGTGTCATAATTAGAATGGCTTCCATTGAGTGGGAGGCTAAATGATCAGCCATAGCATTGCCTTCTGTTGATGTCCCAGGAAGATTTCTATGAGTACAAATGTGTTGAATATATAATAGGTGCTCTCTGGAAGCCAACTGAGAGGCAACCATTAATAGTAGAGGTGACAGGGGTCTGGGCCAAGTTTGATATGTGCACAAGCCACCCAAGGCACCAAATTGACTACATAGATACTGTCTGAGAATATATTACAAGCTTGTGGGGAGGTTTGTAGAGCTTTGGAAAAGGCCAGTCATTCTCAATACTGTGGGGAATGTCCCTTGCAAGGCCACATTTGTCACTCAATTTCAGAAGCATCAAGTCAGAATATGATTAAGGAAATTCCCTTTTTACCAGCATCAGTAAACAATATAGTAGCATATGGTATGGGTTCTCTCAGACATAATCTATATGGCATCCAGGTCAGACTTGGAATTACACTGATAAGTTTATGTTGAAGGTAATGATTGTCAGTAATGCCAGGGAAACCTAAAACAAAGATTGCCAAGGAAAATGATAATGCATAGCCTAAAATAGGTCCTCCAAAGTATATGGGAGGATTATTTTGTTTGGTTCCCTTCCAATTAGTTGGACTATTCATTTGTGTCCCATATGGATGAGCCTGGCCATGGCTTGTAATTCATCAGAAACTCAGGGAGAACTGGAAGTGGGGGTGTGGAACCACTCCAAAGGCCCTTGGTCTTACCAAAGAACAGCTCCCAATGTAGGGGTAGTATTGAAAAGAAGTAAGAATATAGGTTCTGATTCGTTCTGACATAGCTGGTGATGGTGGCAGCCTGTGAGATTGATTGTAATAACTCTAAATGATCTTGTGATAGCTCCCTAGTGGAGGCTGGGTCTTTGTCCCCAGGTAATAGGGAGAACAATTGAGTAAGTCTAGAAGTTGGAATTTTGAGCCAGGATCTCAGCCAATTAATATGCCCCAGTAAACTCTGGGGCTGGGATTTAGCTCAGTTGGTAGAGTGCTGCGCTGTAGTCTCTGAGGTCCTGAGTCCAATTCCCAGCACCACAAAAATGGGAGAAGGACCTGGCAATCCACTCCCAAGGCAATCCCAAAACAGTCAGCCATTGAAAACCCTATGAGGCTTACTATGAGTGGGATACTGACTCGACAGAACCTAACAACAACAACAACAACAACAACAACAACAATAGTAAACTCTATAAAGAAGACAAAGTCAGTTTATCTGGCACAGCCAGGGCAGGAGCCAGTGGCTGAAACTCCTAAACAGAAATAATAGATCCTAGAAAGGACAAGGGCTGGGATTTAGCTCAGTTGGTAGAATGCTGCGCTGCAGTCTCTGAGGTCCCGAGTTTGGTTCCCAGCACCACAAAAATGGGAGAAGGACCTGGCAATCCACTCCCAAGGCAATTCCGAAACAATCAGCCATTGAAAACCCTATGAGGGTCACATGAGTCAGATACCGACTTGACGGCACCTAACAACAACAACAACAACAAGAAAGGAAAAGGGTGAAATACATTGTACCTTTTCAGGGGATACCTTTAAATGAGCCGTATCTAATTATTTCTTGGTCTAGGATTCCAAATCTTGTAATTCTTTTTCAGTATCTGCAGCTAGAAAGTGGCCATCCATATAATGGTAAATTAGTACTAATGGATCTTCTGTCAAGGAGCAGAGTGGAGTAGCTATTGCCTCCTGGCAAATGGTGGGACTATTAGCCATGACCTGGGGCAACACTGTCCATTCATATTGATCTGAGGGGCCCAGATTATTGAGGAGTGTAATGGTGAAGGCAAAGCATTTACAGTCAACAGGATGAAAAGGAATAGAGAAAAAGCAGTCTTTAATATTCATGATACATATGTGTTTATTTTCTGGGAGTATAGACATTAGAGGAAGGCCCATCTGAGGAGTCCCCCATGGGTACAATGTGGCATTTGTGGCTCATAGGTCATGTAACAGATGCCATTTTCCAGATATCTTTTTTATTAAAAATATTGGAGCATTCCATGGACTATGTGATCTTTGAATGTGTCCTGATCTTAATTGTTCCTCAATTAGATATTGTAGACCCACCCATTTTTCTATTGTTATTGGCCACTGTTCTACCCATACCGGGTCATCTGAAATCCAATCTAGTAGGGAGATGGCATAAGATGTCCCTCAGTTTGTAACAGTGGCCTTTAGGTTTGGGGGTGCTTAGTATCTAATTGGTGGTGGTATATTATTTCTTCCTCAATGATATTATCATAAATTGCTTTATCATCAGTAGTAAGAACATACCCTGCCTCATCCATAACATCTCTCCCCAAAAGATTATTGGCAAATCAGCAGAAATGTGAAAATATGTCCTTCCTTGGGTACCATCACAGTCCTCCCATAGCAACAGATCATGGATCTCCCAAGACTGAGAGTCCCCTCCCACTCCCTGTGGGCAGGTCCCAGGGCATAGCCTCCAAGGCTGGGCACTTTCTCTTCTTGGAGAATAGATCCATCCACTCCAGTGTCAAGGAAGCATTTGAAATGTTTACCTTTTATCTTAAGACATAATTATGGTTTGATCCCCTCCTCCATTGGAGCGGCCCAATTAATCCTGGTATTTATTGTCTGTCTTTGCTCTCTTATTGGTGGAGATGGGAGCTGCCCCACTTCCCATTTAAAGCCAGGGGTTCTCATTGATTTTTAGTTATAGACCTCCCATATATGTCAGATTTAGAATGACATTCACTTTTCCAATGGAATCCTTTCAAACATAGCAGGCAAGGTGTGGGGAGCTATCTCTTTGAGAATCTGTTAGTACAGCCCTTTTTCCAAATGGCCTTCATGGCCACATCTAAAGCATGTCCCTTTGTGTTTATTATTTGTCTGAAAAGCAGAGGCAAAGGCCTGAATGCTGTTTAGATATGTGAGACAAACCCATTATCCTGCGTGGCAACAATCCAATCTGCGTTCCGAAGACCCACAAATGCATTTTTACAATCTTGGATCATACCATCCCAGACTGTTACTGTAAGTAAAGCTTCTTTCACGGCCATAAGTTCTACTTTGCAAGTTAAATTTTGTTGTACTCTGTCAATGAAATCTGATAGGCTTTCAGTTGCCTTTTGCCTTAGCTGAACAGTGGACAGAACTTTAGAGGAGGTATCAGGCAATTTGTCACAAGCCCATAAGGCACAGAGTCTCACTTAATCAAAATATTGAGGAGGCCCTGCCACCTGGGAAAACCAGCAAAATATCGTCCCTCTCTTCTACAACTCTCAGCATTTAATTGTACTTCTGCCTGATTGTTACGTTCAGCCTATTGTTCACATTCCTCAAGATACCAGGCCTTCCAGGTAAAACATTGAGGCCCTGGGAGTACTGCTTGTGCACAAGTTTCCCAGTCCTCAGGAGTGTTAATAGTAATGCTGAAAGTCTGCAAAAGTTGTCTCATCCAGGGAGCTTGCTCTCCATTCTCCCCAACTGCTTTCTGCAAATCAGACAATTCAGCTGCTGTAGGAGGATTCTACACCAGGGAGCCCTGTGCAGTTTTATTTATGTTAACTGGAAATGCTCCCACTGTGGTGGGAGAGAAGAATTCTGCCCAGTTTCTGTCATGGGCTGCACACAGGTCTATCATACATCTAGAGGAATCTCCGCCCTCCAATGGAGTTACAAGGTAGGCAGGACAGCAGGATATGGGGACAGGTTAGGCCAATACCACAAGGTCAGTTCAAAAATGTCTTCCTTTGTTTTTTCTCCTAGATGGCATCGTGGTATCATTTGGACAAGGAGGGATAAATTCCTCTTTTTGCTGGTGCAGTAGTAACAACTTGATAAAAGGAAGGAGGAGGAGCCTTAGCTGACTCCAGTCCTCCTTCTCCCTTCTTAGCACCATCTTTAGTGCTCCCAGCCAGAACCAGAGCCAAGCTTTCTGTTTCTATTGTTCTTCTCCATTATCAGTTTTTAACCCATTTATATCATTCTTATCATTGGTTTCACTTTCTTTTGGAGATTTTTCTTCAGTCTGATCAGCTAAGATACATCGTGTTATCTGTTGTTCTGTTAGGATTCCTCCCAAGCATTGGCTGGTAGCTGAACAGATGGGATAAAAACAAAGAGGCAGGTTGAAGACATTGAGAACTTCTTCTCAGTGAGTACAATAGGCAATTTAACCCCAAATGTCTGCATGAAAAGCTTGCACTGAGCCAACCCAAGGAACTATGTGGTTCACTGTATTCCAAACTGTTTAGCCTGAGTATCTGTTTAAGTTAGCCCTCACAATCTCAGTAGGGCTTGAAGACAACACATCTGTGGGTCTAGGTTACCTGCTGGTTGATTACGCATGTGCACTATGGGATCACTCTCCTGATTTACTTCCTTCTGCTTTAGTGAATTCACCAATTGCCTTGGGTTCCTGGGGTCCATGTTCAGACACCAAGTTGTGGCTTTGCCACAACAAGGAGTTCAAGGAGGCAAGAGGAAGGTGAGCATGACAGAGCCAAGAACCACTCCTGGAGGATGTCCAGCATCAACTCAACTTTATTTCCACAAAGCAAGCCTTTAAAAGCAGTAAACCCCATGACTCTGGAGAACCACTGATATGCACACACTACAAGGGGAGGTACACAGTGTCCACATCAGTGGGAGAAGCTCTAGGGTGGTGACACAGGAAGTCAGTGCCATCTTGCCTTTTTTAGGCCTCTAAGGGTGGGCCCTATGTCCTGGAAGGTGAAGAGTGTGCTCTTCTGTTGATCCCAAATAGGCATAGTAGGCACTTATCCAACCCAGATCATTGTCCCCCTGAGTTCCCCCTCTGCTGAGATCCCCCACAACTCCCCCTTTCTGTTTTATTAAATCTGCCACAGAATATATATATATATATATATATATATATATATATATATATATATATAATTTGCAAACCTTGGAGTAGGAAGAGAATATGATTTTCAGGTTTATTGTATTATTAGATTCAAATGACCAATTTTCATAAAAAAATCATGAAACAAAAAAGAAACAGGGAAATATGGTTCATTCTACAGAAACATATAAGAAGCCAACAGAAATTGTTCCTGAGAAAGACCTGAGGAGAACTCTACAAGACAATTTAAAAAAAAAAAAAAGAGCTAAAGGATAATGTGATGAAGGTCAAAAAAATAATTCAAAACAAAATGAAGATGTCAGTATAAATGTTAAAAACAAACATGAAATGAAACCAAAAAGAAATTCTATAGCTGAAAATCACAATAACTGATGTGAAAAATTCACTATTGGGTTCAAAGGCAGATTTGAAGAGGCATAAGAATTAGACAATGGAAGATAATACAAGTGAAATTATCAAATAAGAGGAACAGAAAAATAAAATTGAGGAAATATGAACTGAGCCTAAGAGATTTATATGACACCATCATTTGTATCAATATATGTATTATGATACTTCCAGAAGATGAAGAGAAATAACAGAATTAAAGAGAATATTTGAAAAAGGACTGGCTAAAATTTTTTGAAATTTGATACAAAACATAAATATAAATGTCATAAAACCTCAACAAACATTAAATAGAATGAACTTAGAGATTGAAAATGATACAAGTTATATACAAACTTTCAGAAACAAAGACAAAGAAAGAATCTTCAAACCAATGAAAATAAAATGATTTATCAAATACAGGGGATTTTTGTTAAAAGTATAAGGACATGTTGCACTAGAGACTTTGGAATCCAGAAGGCAATGGGCTGATATGCTTAAAGTGCTAAAAGAAAAAAAAAATAGTCATGAATGCTACATCTGCCAAACTCTCTTTCAAAAATTAGGAAGAAATGACAATGTTTCCAGAAAAATAAAAATAAAGAGATCTGCCTTATAAAAAGTAGTAAAGGAATTCCAGATAGTAGAAATGAAAGGACACCTGGAAAATAACTCAAAGCTATCTGAAAAAATAAATATCACGACAATGAGAAATCCACAGATAATTATAAAAGCTAGCACTATTGACAATGTTACTAAAAACTTTGGTTTATATTGTACATTTTGTTTTACACATAATTTAAGAGAGGAATGCATTATAGAACAATTATTAGTTTATTCTGGTTTCAAAATGTATATAGTTATATTTTGTGGCACTAACAATTGAAAGATAGGGAGAAAAACAAAAAGATCCAGAATTTTTGTATGAAGTCAAATTTGTTTAAATTCAAATTATTGCCCTATAACTTTGAGGTACTAAATGATTATCTGTGGTAATCCAAGTAAGATACTATAGAATATGCACAAGATGAAATGAGAAGTGAAATAAAGTGTATCCTACCAAAAAAAAAATCCCACAAAAGAAGATAATAATGTAAGCCATTAAGAACAAACAGCTATTAAGGATATAAGTGCAATGAGGTAGAATAATAGAACTCTGCTTTATCATTAATTATTTTACATTTAAGTGGGCTAAACTCTCTATAAAAACAATGAAATTGTCAGATGGATTTTATGGATATGATACAACTATATGGTATCTGTGCCTGCAGCTGCACCACTGTAGAGTCCAATCCTGTCAAATCTTGGAAGTTCAACAGGGTCTGGCCTCATTAATACTTGGATGGGAGACCCCCTGGGAACACCAGGTGCTGTAAGCTTGGGAGAAAGACCTGACAACTCACTCCAAAAAAACCATTAGCCATTGAAAACCCTATGGGTAGGAGAGAAGTATCACAGTAGTATTTTGTCTGTTGTAAGTAGGGTCAGACATCAACTCAATGGCACCTAACAACAACATATGGTATCTGTAGGAGGCTTGTTTAGATTCAAAGACATGAATAGGTTCAAATTTGATAGATAGAATAAATGATGGCAGAAGATAGGAGGGGGAGGAGGGCCAATGGGGAGCAAGAGATGAGAGAGAGAGGTCGACTTCAAAGTAAACAGCCCAACTTTAATAGTTCTGGAAATAATTATAATAGTACCAACAATATCAAAAGATGGTAATAATGCAAACCAGCTAGATTATTCATGTCATACTCCTGACAATGTAAAAACATAGATCACTATAGAAAAAATTTGGATTTAAATCAAAATCAGGAGGCATGTGTATAGATAAATATTCCCACAAAAAGACATGCAAGTAGAAAGGAGGTCATTGGTGGAGGGGTGGGATATGGGGGAGGAGGGGCACATGAGGGTAAAAGGGAAGTTATGTGAGCAATGTATAATAAAATACATATATGGAAATGTCACAATGAAATATATGTCAGAATGAAACCCAGTAAGTTGTACATTAAAAATTTCCAATAGGGCCAGGCATGGTGGTGCACACCTATCATCCCAGAGGCTCAGGAGGTGGAGGTAGGAGGATGGCAAGTTCAAGACCAGAGGCAGTCTGCATAATTTGGCAAGAACCTGTCTCAAAAAAGTAAGAAAATGGGTTGGAGGTGCAGCTCAGTGGTCCAGAATTTGCAAAGCATGTAAGCACAAGGCCCTGGGTTCAACCCCAAGTACAGGAAAATAAAAAAGCCCAATAAAAAATGAACAATATATTTCATAAAATACTAACAAAGATAAAACAAAGGTGGGTATACTAATAACAAATAAAATAAAATTTTAATCCAAAAGCTTATAATAAAGAACTGAAGCATTATATGCTAGTATAAGTGTGAATACAGCAGTGGATATAATAATTTTGAACAGTGCCATAGCTAATAAATAATATCCCATTAAAATATATGATGTAAAACACAGAATGAAAGGAAAAAATATCAGTGGATACCTCTACAGTAACAGCTGGAGATTTTAAAACTTCACCTGTTAGTAGTAGATAGAACAAACGGAGAAAAGAAAAGTAGTGGAAGAGAAAATTTAAGCAATATAATAAACAAAGTAGACAGATAAATACAGAACAAGCCACTGAATAGCAGTAATATAAACATGTACATATTCTTTTCAACTGTATATACAACATTTTCTACAGTGGACCACATGTTTATCCACAAATGAAGTCTCAATATATTTTTTTCTAAATGTGAATATTAAATAGTGTATCTTTTCCAACTAAAAAGTGGTAAAACTAGAAATAAACTGGACATTACACAAGTTTGTGTAAATTAATATATTCTTAAGTAATAAATAGATTACTAGGATTTAGCTCAGTTGGTAGAGCGCTGCGTTGCAGTCTTTGAGGTCCCGCGTTCAATTCCCAGCACCGCAAAAACAGGAGAAGGACCTGGACAAAAATGGGAGAAAGACCTGGCAATCCACTCCCAAGGCAATTCTGAAACAATCTGCCATTGAAAACCCTGTGAGGGTTGCTATGAGTCCTGTACTGACTCGACAACACCTAACAACAATAACAAAAATGACCAGGGAAATTTAAAAAGAGTTAACAATGAATAAAAATGAAAATGCAAAATACTGCTCGGTGGTGTATGCCTATAATCTCAACAACTCTGGAGGCAGAAGCATGAGGATCTCAAGGTCGAGACCAGAGGCAGTCTGCATAATTTAGCAACACCCTGTGTGGGTCACCCCACCCTAGTGGGCCCCCCCACACCACTGACAGTGAGTGTGACAGAGACAGCAGACCACTCCAGCGCTGCTTCAGGGAATGACTCAAATTTTATTCAGCGGCTCAGCCTTAAAAATCCACCTTAAAATTCATATGGAGTCTCAAAGAGATCCTACTTTACCAAAACAATCTTGAAAAAGAAGAAAAAAGTTAGAGATCTCATACTTCCTAATTTTAAACATTACTAGAAGCTACAGCATGGGGCTGGGATTTAGCTCAATTGATGGAATGCTGCTCTGCACTCTCTGAGGCCCTGGATTTGATCTCTAGCACAGCAAAAATATGGGGTTGCTTACGTATTCTCTCCTGACCCTCTATATGGCATTGTCCTGTGCCCTTTCCACCTGTGGGAGAATTTGGTGACAGGAAACCCTCCCAGACTGTGCCTAGGAGACACCTGGGAGTGCCATCTTGTCTTCTAACCTCTTGGCCAGGATGGGCATGCCTCATGGGCCTTCTTTTAGTCCCAGGTGTGCCTCAGGACCCGAGGTGAGCCAGAGAGGCTCGGAACCAGGATCTCTCAGAATTGCAGTCCCGCAGATTCTGCCCCAACAACCCTGTCTCAAAATGTAAAAAATAAAACAGACTCGGGGTGCAGCTCAGTGGTACAACATTTGCAAAGCATGCAAGCACTAGACCCTGCGTTGAACCCCCAATACCACAAAGAAAAAAAAAGAAAGAAAATGCAACATACTAAAGTTTATAGGACACAACAAAGAGAGTAACCAGGGGGAATTTATTACTACAAGTAGGAACCTGAAAAAAAGTCAAAGATTCTCAAATCAAAAATCTAACCTTCAAAACATAAGGAGCTAGATAAAGAACAAACAAAACCCAAAGCTAGCAGCAGTAAG
The DNA here is from genome assembly GCA_007922755.1 of Pedetes capensis. NCBI lineage: Eukaryota > Metazoa > Chordata > Mammalia > Rodentia > Pedetidae > Pedetes > Pedetes capensis. The sequence goes on along the minus strand of VMDO01014424.1, from coordinate 19,454 downwards.
AAAATAATAAAAACTAGAGTGGAGATAAACAAAATAAAGAATTAAAAAAATAGAGAAAATAAAAAAATCAAAAATTGATTCTATAGAAGTTGAACAAAATTGAAAAAGAACAAAGGGAGAACATTCAAATTACTAAAATCAGATTTAAAATGAGAATATTACTACAAATATAATGAAATAAAAAAGGATTATTAGAAAGTACTATGAAGAATTGTGCATCCACATAGAAGCAACATAGTCATCTCAATTAATGTAGAAAGTAATAATTGACAAACTTTATCACCTTTTCATGATAAAATCATAACCAAACCTAAATAGATGGCAAGTATTTCAATATAGTAAAAGCCACATATGAATAACTCACAAATATCATACCCCATGGTGGAAAATAGAAAGATTTTCCTGTATGATTAGGAACTATGTAGAAATGGCTGTTTTCATGTCTTTTCAATATGGTGCTAGAACTTCTGGCAGAACAATGAGAGAAAGAGTGAGAAACAGAGAGAGAGGGAGAGAGAGGGGGAGAGAAGGAGAGAAAGGAGAGGTGAGGAGAGGAGAGGGAAGGGAAAAGGAAGGGAACATAAAAGAAAAAGAAATGAAACATCAAAATAGGAAAGGAAGAAGTGACATTATTTTTGCAGATGAAATGTGTGTAGAAAACAAAAAATCAACAAAAATGTGAAAGGTCTAATAAAAATAGCAAATATGCTGATCCACAATCTATAAGTAAATATCAATTGCATATCTGTATACTAACAAGGTGTAATTCAAAAAGTGCATTAAAAACAATTGCATTTACTATAATAGGAAAAGTAGTAAAATGTTTAGGAATTGACCAAGAAGATAAAATACCTAGAAAATGAAAATTAATCTATGGCAGAAATACACACACACACACACACACACACACACACACACACACACACACACACGGGAAATTATTTACAATTCATGGATTGAAAGACAACGTTGTTAAAATTTCAGCACTCGCAAGAATATTCACCAGAGTCAATATAATTTGTCTGAAAATCCCCAATTTTTTTTCTGAAATAGGAAAATCCACCTTAAAATTCATATGGAGTCTCAAAGTAATCCTACTTTAACAAAACAATCTTGAAAAAGAAGAAAAATGTTGGAGACCTCATACTCCCTAATTTTAAACATCACTAGAAGCTACAGCATGGGGCTGGAATTTAGCTCAGTTGGTTGAGTGCTGCTCTGTACTCTCTGACGCCCTGGGATTCAATCTCCAGCACAGCAAAAATAGGAGAAGGATCTGGCAGCCCTCTGCTAAAACAGCCATTGAGAACCTTAGCTACTAGTCCTACCTAATTTGACAACACTTAAGAACAACAAAACCAAAAGCTGCAGTAATTAACATAGCATAATACTAGCATAAAAACCAATATTTGGGTCAGTGGAATAGAAAAAAGAAAAACCTTGCAGATGTCGTTAAATGATTTTCAACCTGTTTTCCAAGACCATTAAATAGGGTTAGAATAGCCTTTTAAACAAATAATAATAGGAAAACTGAATACCCACATGCTGAAGAATGAAATAGAGCCCTCCTCTTATACTATAAAAAACATTAACTCAAAATAAATTAGAGACACAAACATAAGACCTAATGGTAAAAACTTTTTCTTGTTTTTCTTTTCTTCTCTTTTTTCTTTCTTTCTATTCTTTCTTTCTTTCTTTCCTTCTTTTTCTCTTTCTTCTGACAAGTGAGATGGAATCTAGGCCTTGCACTTTCTAGGCAAGCCCTCTAACACTGAACTACATCTCCAATTCCCTAACAGTTCAAACTTTTGAAGAAATTATGGACAAAAGCATCTTGACATTGGAGCCATGGATAACTTCATGGAGAAAACATGAAAACACAGGCAACAAAAGAAAAAAAAACTCTATAAATTGGACTTCATTAAAATTAAAAACATTTACATATAAAAGAACACTATCAACCAAGTGAGAGTCAATCCAGAGACTGAGAGAAAATGTAAATAAAATTCTAGCAATGACTTCATATCTAGAGTAAATGACTCCTGAACTCAACAACACAATAGCAACTTTATCCAAAAAGAAGTAAAGTGTTTCAACAGACATTTTTTATAAACCACAAATAAAAATACAAAAGGATACTCAACAGCACTAATTACTAGGGAAAAACAAATCAAAATGATACTGAGGTGCCATTCCACAGCCATGAGAATGGCTGGATAAATAAGTTAATAACAAAAAATAGAAAATAAAAAACATGAATGATGATGAGAAGAAGTTTAATACTTTATCTCCTATTGATAGAAATGTAAAATTGTACTGTGGGGAATAGTATGACATTTCTTTGGGAAATTAAAAATAGAATTACCAGATGATCTAGTAATTTCACTTCTTGAAATATACACTTTAACATACTACAAATGTTGAAGAAAACAATAATTATTACAGTGAAAGACACTTTGCCATTGACGTTCCTCAAAATACAATCCCTGGATTTGAACACACATACCTGTCATTCTTGTTACTTTCTGAAGCAGTTCTAGAAGTACTCTTTAGTGAGCATTTTTAGTTTCAGTGTCCATTGTGACAAAGCTCCATGTCACACATTGATTCTGATACAACAATTTCTGTCAAATAAAAACATGAAGGCATGTTTTCATCTATCTTATTCACTGGATCTGAAAAGTTGTGGCTTTTGGCTAGTCAAAATGACCATAAAGGTAAATATTTTGAATGTGGTCAAGGCAGTGAGGCAGACACAAGAGTGTAACTAAAGATACTCATAAAAGAGGACTTCCACAAAGTGTCAAGTCTCCACAAGGTGTCAAGAGCCATGGGAAGTGTATCTGAATTCAGCGGGGAGTATGTTGAGGCAATTAATGAAATTATGTCCTTTATTTAAACATTTACACCACATATATTAATATACAATGCTTTTTGTATATTTATGTGTGTGTGTGTGTGTGTGTGTGTGTGTGTGTGTGTGTATCTGCAGCTGTACCACTGTGACATTAGTTCCCATCAGTTCTCAGAAGCTATGCAGGGTCGGGCATGGTTATTACTTGGATAGGAGACTGCCTTGGAATAGCAAGTACTGTAGGCTTGGGAGAAGGACTCAACAACCCATTCCCAAAAATCAATCCACCACGGAAAACCCTATGAATAGTAGAGAAGCACTGACAATAGTGTTTCACTTGTTGAATATAGGGTCTCTATGAGTCAGACACTGACTCAATGGTCCCTAAAACAAATATATATATATATATATATATATATATATATATATATATATATGTATGAAACACTCCCTGACATCTGACACTGTGCCATGCCTGGGACTATATCAGTGCTTCTCTGCTATCCATATAGTTTTCAATGGCCAATGGCCAATTGCTCAGGGAGTGGGAGCTATTGTAAATATTGCTATTATGAACATGAGTATATAAACTCAAAAGAATTGAACATACATTTTTGAACAGATATTTGTATACCAATATTAAAGCAAAACATTATTAAAAAGACAAGAAAAAAGAGAAGATCAAATTGCATGTAAAAAGAGCCCCTGAGACTTGCCTTTGAACATCTTGCAGATAAAATAAAAGGAAGACCTGATGAAGTTAAGGAACTAAACAGAAGATTTCAAAAGGCAGCTCAAGAAGACAAAATCAAATACATGTGCAAAGAGCTGGACATAGAAAACCAAAAGGGAAGATGATCTGTTCTCCTCAAGCTTAAGGTATTGAAGAAAAATTTCAAGCCTTGGGTGGCAATAGTGAAAAATTCTACAAGGAAAAATTAAACTTTGCAGGAAACATCAAAAGAAGATGAAAATAATATACAGAGTCATTATATAAGAAAGAATTAGTAGATGACCAACCATTTCAAGGGGTTGCATATGCTGAGGAACTAATGGTATTGAAGGAGGAAGTAGAAGCTGCCTTGAAGGAACTGACAAAGCACAAGGCCCCAGGAATTGATGGAATGCCAATATGATGTTTCAACAAACAGATGTAGCACTGGAGGTGTTAACATGTTTATGCCAACCGATTGGGAAAACAGCCACCTGGCCAATTGACTGGAAGAGATCTATATTTGTACCTATTCCCCAAAATGGGGATCCAACTGAATGTGGAAACTACTGGACAATATCATTAATATCACACACAAAACAAAATTTTACTAAAGATCATTCAAAAGTGACTGCAGTAGCATATAAAGAGGGAAGTGCTGGAAAATTAAGTTGGATTCAGAAGAAAGCAGGAACCAGGGATATCATTGTTGATGTCAGATGGGTATTAGCTGAAAGCAGAGAATATCAGAAAGATGTCTATCTATATGTTTTATTGACTATGTGAAGGCATATGACTATGTGGATCATAACAAATTATGGATCACACTGCAAAAAAAAAAAAAAAAAAAAAAAAAAAAAAAAAAAAAAAAAAAAAAAAAAAAAAAAAAAAAAAAAAAAAAAAAAAAAAAAAAAAAAAACAGAGCACCTAATTGTACTTATGAGGAATCTATATATGGAACAGGAGGCAGTTGTTCAAACAGAACAAAGAAACACTGACTGGTTTAAAGCTGAGAAAGTTATGCATCAGGGCTATATCCTTTCACCTTACCTCTTCAGTTTCTATGCGGAGTAAATAGTCCTAGAGGCTGGATTTTTTGAAGAAGAATATGGCATCAGGGTGGCAGGAAGACTCACTAACAACTTGTGTTATGCAGATAATACAACTCTGCTTGCTGAAAGTGAAGAAGATTTGAAGCATTTACTGATGAGGATCAACAAACATAGCCTTCAGTATGGATTGTGACTAAACAGCAAGAAAACAAAAATCATTACAACTGGGTTAGTATGCAACCTCATGATAAATGGGGAAAAGATTGAGGCTGTCCATGATTTTGCTCCACTTGGTCCTATAATTACCCATGGAAGCAGCAGTCAAGAAAACAAAAGAAGCTTTGCTGTGAGAATAGCTGTGTCAAAAGATCTCTTTAAAGTATTGAAAAGTAAAAATGTCACATTGAAGATGAAGATGCACTTGATTCATGCCATGGTATTTTCAGCCACATCATATGGTTGTGAAAGCTAGACATGGAACAAATGAGACAAGAGAAGAATTGATGCTTTTCAATTATGGTCCTGGCAATGAATATTGAATATACCATGGACTGCCAAAATAATCAACAGATCTGTCCTAGAAGAAGTGCAACCAGAGTGCTCCTTGGAAACAAGGATGGCTAGACTGCATCTTATGTATTTTGGACATACAGTAAGGAGGGACCACTCCCTGGAGGAGGACATTATGTTTGGGAGAGTGATAGGCCTGTGAAAAAAAATGAAAACACTTCACTGGATGGATTAACATAGTGTCTGCAACAATTGGCTTAAATATAAATAATGTCATGTGCCTGGTACCAAATCAGGGATTGTCTCCTTCTTCTGCACATATGGTCACTATGAGTTGGACTTGACTTGATGGCACATAACAACATTCATAATAGCATTATTTACAATAGTCAAAATGTGGAAGCAATCCACATGTTTATAGGTGAACAAATGGATAGGCAAAACATTTCATTACATACAATGCAATTAAATGAACAAAAGGAAATTCTGACATAGATTACAATATATATGAATCTTGAGGACACTGCTGAGTGAACTAAGCTAATTATAAAAAAAACTGTGTAACTCTACTTGTATAAGGAAGTTATTATTGTTGTAAGGTGCTATTGAGTTGGGTCCTCCTAATAGGGACCCTCATATGGTTTTCATTGACTGATTGTTTTGACATTGCTTAAGGAATGTATTGCCACATCCTTCTCCTGAAGAGGAAGTTAGTCAAAATCAGAGAGGATGTAGAATGTGGCCTCTGGGCTCTTGGAAATGGGGAATGGTGAGTTATTGTTTAATGAGTATATAGTTCAAGTTTTGCAAAGTGAAAAGAATTCTGAAGATGGAAGCTTATATGATTGTAAAATAATATGAACTACTTAATATTACTGAACTGTACACCTAAATTGGCCAAAATAGTAAATTTTATGTTATATTCCTTTAATCACAACTAAAAATGAACAAAATGAATAAAAGCTCTAGAAATTGGAAGACTGCTTAGATTAAGACACAAAAAATATCAATAGGCATGACAAAGGAACTGCAAAATTTTAATAAACGTAGATTAAGTAAATATATTTCTTTTTCCCCTGTAGATTTGCACTACTAGTTCTTCACTGTTTAACAACTTTTAAAACGGGTTCCTTCAATAGGGTCATAAAATTGAGATGTTAGTTTTTAAAATAAATAAATATAACAATTAACAAATTATGAAGGAATCAAATTGCTTGTAAATATAAAAGTGATAAAAAAAGAATTCAAAATATGGAAGGCATTTTGTTGGTGAAGATTCTGAAGCTTATCACTGATATGCAAACGCTTCTAGGTATAATTCCTTCCAGAGTGTTTCAAACTACATTAATTTTTACTGAACATAAATAACTATTTTACCAACACATCACTTCTGAGACAAGTGGCAGAACCACAGTTACATTTTAAATAATGTTTTATTGCTATAACATACAGAGACAAGATTAGGTGACAAATTGATTTCTCAATGCATTTACTGAAATTCCAAATTCAGTCCTAGTGATAGATCTTACATTAACTTTTTCCAAAATAATCTTTCATTTTTAGAAGGAAAGTTCATAAAGCATTACATAACCTAAAAATCTATAGTGTGTACACTATGAATGAACTAATGAACTTTAAGGTAAATAATGGGCTTTCAGTGATAATGATGTCTGAATGGAAGTTCTTCAATTGTAATATACCACTCCGGTGGAGGGTGTTGATGAAGGACTCTGTGCATAAAGTGGAGGCAGACTATATAAGAGAAATCTCTGTAACTTCTGCTTAATATTGTTGTGAATGTCAAGCCATCTAAAAATTTCAATTAATGAAAAAAATCACAGTAGTATTCTAGGAAAAGAATGGACTGTGTGTCTTCTTGAGAAAATAATTCTCATGGTACTGTAGTATAGAAATGGAAGAAGATGTATCTTCAAATCTCTTATATCTTAAGATATTGTATTTTTCTAAATAAATGATAAAAGAATAAACTGCATTAATTGCTGTATCCACAGACAACACAGCAGGCAGTTTACCATAGTTTCTTTCTTCTAAAGTGATTCTTTCACCCTCCAGTCTGGGGGCAGGGTGAGCACTAAACTTTTTACTATGTCAGAGTGATGTACATTTTTTACATCTATCTCAGTACCCAGAAAATCCCCATATATGTACTCCCTTTTGATGTAGCATTAAAATTTAATAAAGACATAAAGACAAAAATTTAATAAAGACGTAAAAAGACATAAAGATCAATGGGTTCTGCAATTGGCTATGAAGTTGTCAGCAGCATCCTCCCTGATGACTCATAGTTTTGCTACTTTATTATATACTAATCTTTTCATTGAATTTCAGTATTTGAACAAAGTTATTGTTTGCACTGAAGGTTTGCAGTAAAGAGTGGAGGAGTCAAAGGAAATGTATTTCCATAGATCAACAATGATCCAGTGATCATCATGAAAATTTCTTTCCCACTACATGTTTATCTGGGTAACATTGTACTTGTACAAGAGTAAATTATTCAGCCTAAGAAAAATGTGATTGTTCTGATGGAAAATATTATTTCAAAATTTAAAAATGCTTTATATTAATTTTCTCAGTAATTATTCATAATATTTCAGATTATTCTCATCTCAAAGATTTTCAGCACTTACTTCAGGGGTTCTGAAACAATGGAATGAGCTAGGTGAACCTACTAGTCTTTTATCAGTCCTAGAAAAGAGTCGTCAGGAGCCCTATCCACAGGAGATGGTGGTCCTTGAAGTGAGGATGGGTGGTAGAACATAATAATGAATTTTAAATAGCCAGGACTTCATTATTTGGGAACTTTTATACAAATGCAAGCCACCACTCCTTAGAAATCTGTGAAAAAAATCAATTGCTTTGATGGTAATATTTTAAATACTTCATGTTAAAAAAAAGAAACTTATACTGCCTGCCAATTTATGGGTATAAATATTCTCCAGAATGCCTATTTCAAGCTAAAACTACAATATCATTGAACATCAGTAAAAGATGTACAGTATCATGTCATTGTGTTTATAACATACTGAAAAAAAAAGAATGAAAAACTTAAGAAGACAATGTTAAAATGTGATAAAAACCATTAAGAGTGATGAGTTTGAGTGTTTTGAACGTTTACCTTTTTGAAAATGGTTTACTAAAATGAGCATTTATGCAATTTATTATTTAATACTGGCTATGTTTAACATGCCTGCATCCCTGTGGCATCTGCTCCTGTCAGACGTTGGAAGCTAAGCAGGGTCCGGCCTGGTTAGTACTTGCGTGGGAGACCACCTGGGAACACCAGGTGCTGTAGGCTGGGAAGATGGACCCAGCAACCCACTCCCAAAAATCAATCCACCATTGAAAACCCTATGAATAACAGAGAAGCACTGACAACAGTGTTTCGCCTGTTGTACACAGGATTGCTGATTCGGATACTGACTCCACGGCACCTAACAACAACATCGTTTAACATATGTCTAAAGCCATACCACCCTGGCATCTGATCTACTCAGATCTTAGAAGCTAAGGAGGGTTGGTCCTGGTTAATCCTTGGATGGGAGACTTCCTAGGAATATCAGTGTTGTAGGCGTGGGAGAAGGACCTGGCAAAGCATTTCCATAACAATCACTGTGGAAAACCTTATGAATAACAGAGAAACACTGATGATAGTGCCAAGCATGACACAGTGTCGAATAGTGATTTGTTCTGTTGTACATGTGACTATGTGTTGGACATGACTTGACAGCACCTAACACAAGAACATGTTTAACTTCCACTTTGGAAAGTTCTTGAAAATTTAAGAATTGGCATGAACCAGTGCATGTGTGTGTGGTTGTATGTGTGTCTTAGCTAACTGCTCAAGCCTGGACCCATGGTATGCACCTGTCCCAGAGACTTGGAGGGGCTGGGGATATGGATCAGTGATGGAGCCCTTGCTTAGCATGTGTGAGTCCTTGATCAATCCCTAGTACTAAAAAAACCAAAAGTCTATAATAATAATATAATAATGGAACAGTGAGCCTTATATTTAGGACTTGTAAATGTCAATTAATTAGGGATCATCTGTTAGCTTTGATTTTAAAAAAGTTCCAGTATGAATGGTATGTATGAATAGTATTTTCTTTGGGCAACTTGCTTAAGAGTTTTAGGAGATTGTTCTTACGACTTAGAGCACTCAATTTTCAAATCTCCAAGTGTCTATTCCCACTTGTTACTAAATTTGAGATTATTGAGTAGACATGATATACCTCTCATTTGTCAAAATAGTACTCTTAATTTGATGTAGCTATTCTGTTTGAAATTCCTACATGGCATAATATCTTGGAATATTGTGGTCAAACTATTGGCCAAGTACCTATTTACCCTCACCAAATCTTCTGTAAGTTCCTTTTTTTCCCCTTTCTACTAGGTCTTATTCTGGATTTAAAAATCCATGTGAAGGAGACAGTTTTCTAATTAGAAAGGCAGATTTTCCTCCCTGTCAGATGAGGTAACACATGTAGACAACAGGCAGATAGAAAGGACTTAAACTTTATTTTTCTCAAACCTTCCCCATAAATGCAATAGCTCTGTGACCTGAACACCTCCTATAGAGTTTGATTTAAGATAGGAACATGGCAGAAAGAAGTTACACTCTAGGGGGATAAAAGTATCCTCATTGTATAAATGGGAAGTTAACAATCACATAAGTAAAATAATTTATCCAAGGTTAAATCAATATAACTTCCAATACTTCAACCCAAATATGGTTGACTCTAAAACTCATTTTCCCAACAACTGCTCTTAATTTTGAATCAATTCTCAAAATTAAGTGAGCACTACAACCATAGACTTAACTTTTCTTATTTAGAACATCATTCTCCAATCTTTCCATCTTCAAAGGTTCTACATCATATTGCAATGAAAAAAAATTCAGGTACAAGGGGGAAACACTACAGGAAACATCTGCCAATATGGAATTATAGTTGTTATAAAATTTAAAAAGTAATTGAATTAATTTATTGGCAAAAATCAGGTAAGTGGACACTTACAATAACATACCCATTGCAAAAATGGTGCAAATTATCTAGAGAAACACAGTTTTGAGACTGAGTTTTTCAAAAGTTTTAGAGCATAGTTCCATAGTGAAAAATATACTTTATGTCATCACAGAGGGTAAACACACACACACACACACACACACACACACAACTTGCAAAGAAATATCATTGCTAGATGAAATTTCTCCATTTTCCCCAATTGTATTAATCTTATTTCGTTCATTAGAAAGTATTGTTCTGATGCACTAAATTGGTTTGATGCCTGCCAATAAGTTGCAACCTAAAGATTAAAAATCATCTAAAATTGAAAATTTTGTAAGGTGTGCAGCATGTAAGGGTTTGAGCAACATTTTCTGCCCCATCTTTAAAATTAATCTTAAATCAATGAGGGCTAGGGATTAGCTGAGTTGGTAGACCGCTACTTCACATTCTCTGAGGGCCTGGGTTCGATCCCAGTGACACAGAAATGGGAGAAGGATTTGGTAATCCACTCCAGAAGCAATCCTGAAACAATCAGCCATTGAAAACCTGCAAAGGTCACTATGAGTCAGACCCCACTTGATGGCACCTAATAACAACAAGTCAGTGAAATTTTATTGTTATTAGACAGCAAGGTGGCTCTAATGGGTTCTTTGTCTCTTTAATAAAACAATTTAAAAACAGACTTAAAAGAGCTTCAAGAAAAGTTAATTTAGGATCAGAAGAAAAGAGAGTGCCCATCAGCACTTGGGACAAGCATTCTGGGGATATAGGCTGCTTTGGGGAGAATGGAAGCCAGAAAGACAAGGGAGAGAAAAACTTATGATTTCTGAGATAGAAATCAGAAAGTGAACGGGCCAACAGTGAAGATCCACGAAAAAGCCACATATATAATTCTATGTTAGAGGTCAGGAATTGTGTAGGCCTAGCAATGAGGTTGTATGTGACTCCAAACACCTACATAGAACTGAAGACAGCTATAGATACCTGTGGGCAACTGCTGCTCATGGTGGGACTCTTTTTTTGGGGGGGTAAAATCTATATCTCATTAAGTGGAAAATATACTTTCCCTTTTTTTATCTTGTTTTCAGATGTGTCATATTTCGCTAACCCTTTGGCTTAGGCTGGGCTCCTTGGGCTGCAGAACAGGTTTATCTGTTTATTACAGAGGGGTCCTGCCTCAAAAAGACAATCTATGTTTCCAGCCTAGGCATGTGTAGTGTGTACATATAAAGTGAGTTCTGATTACAGATCAAGTCCCTTGCAAAGGTGCTACTGTAAGATTAGACCACTGTAAGAAGAATACTATCTACCAGCAATCCTGATATTTATAAAGATTATTATCTATGAAAGAAATACTGATGACCATCTTGTCTCAGAGGAAGCTCACATTGATATTCATGTCTCAAAAGATGCCTGGGAACCAGATGGCTGCAGAGGGACCTATTATTCCCTCTCTCTCTGCCTAGGACCTCCTATCATTATTTCTGGGTAATTAATTTCCCTAAATAGAAGAAAGAGAAATGAAGAAATTAAGCAAGTTGCCTAGTTAATGTTAGTTCTCTACCTCTTGCCTCAGTCTCCTTTCAACATGTGAACATTACATTTGTTCACATTCTTCCTAAACAATTCAACATAGGTGCATTCTAACTTTTGATAGGTTTTACTGATCCAGTCTTTTTATTGGGTAGAAATTGTTGTTCACTTTATAGAGTAGGAAACTCTTCTTTAAAATCTCACTTTCTCATTCTTTCTTGAACTCTGGAGTCACATATAATTCATTTCCTTTTTCACAGGGTACTTCAGCATTTGAAGGAGGATTTCCTGTGATCTTTTATTTATCGCCTCCAAAAGATGAACACTCCATTTATATACTATCCTTCCCTTGCCACAGCATTGAGTATCTTTGCTCCATTGATCCCTCTTTTTAGAACATTGTCCTAACTCACTAATATCTCAATTAATACACTTCAGGTAGGGCAGAACACAATTCCTAGGGGTTGTGTTTCACTCACTTGCTCTAACTCTCTTTCTCTCTCTCTGTCTCTGTCTCTCTTAAGGGCCAAAATATTCAATCACAGATTCCTTATGCATCCTGTTTTTGTAGTTCCATTTTTGCTTGTGAAAAATTTATGAGGAGACATAAAATTCAGGCTTCAAGTGTGACTTTAGATTTGATCTTTGAGCTTTTTTGCAAATACTGCACACATTAAATAATTCTTAGATTCTCAAACTTGATAGATCATGTCAGCCAACAGCCAACATTTCTCCAAAATTAATGTCTCTAGAGAAACTCCTATAGTGCTGCTTGGATATTTAGAATGCTTTTTTGGTGTTCCTTGTTGTTGTTGAAAATTAAAATTAGTCATGTAAAGAAGAACAATTTTCTATTGGTTAAATTTTAACTTTAGATAAGATCTGGAAGAAGGACTGCCAATTTTCCCGTCTCTTTTAAAAAAAACGAGGACTAAAATTCATCCACTTAACAATCTAGGTGTTATGTGGAAGTGTTTTGAGAAAGTAAGCCTATTGAGGTTGAGTTGTAAAATGTGTTACACAATGAACTGAACTGATGGATAATTATAAAATGCACTTATTGGAATAGAAGGACTAATCACATTTTAGTGAGAGTTGGACTAGTAGACCTGCTTTATATCATTATTTTTGGTTGGTTTTAACACTTATTTTTGACCACCTAATTACGTGATTTTGTTATTGTTATTTGTATGTCATTTCTCAGCCCACTTTGTTTGTATTAGTGCTTCTTGCTGGAGGAATGATAGCAATCACTATTTTCATGTAACTACTTGCTGTCTTGAATACTGTATGTATCCCTGCTGATCTGATACTGTCATTATGATACTGTTTTCCTAGGAAGTCAATTGTTATTCCTAGATAGTTGGAATACATTGAAACATGGTTTTTCCTGTTTTTATAACCAAAATTAATTACAAGAATGTGGCATTCCAATGCCTCCTCCAAACTCAATAGTTTTTAACTATTAGTATCACATCCCATGATTTAAAGGCCACATGTCATAAGATCCAACTAGAGCAATTAAAGAAGGCTTGGAATGCAAATTGGACTGTGGTAGAATCATAGAACTTTCAGAAAACTAACTTCCTCTAATAAATACAGTCTCCCTTGCTCTATGTATCATGGATTGTAGAGGAGAACATGGCTGAAAAGAAAATTCTAAGGATTGTACATGCAGGAAAAATGATGCTGATGTATATGACCTTTCTGAAGAAAGCTTGTTAAATGTATTGGTACAGAACTCATAGGAATTTTAACATACTACGGTATAAAAATGTATTGTGCTTCCTTTGTATATTATGCAAACATGGTAGAAAAGAAAACATATCCTAAAGTAAGGTCTTAAAGATATAAAGAGAGAAAACAGTAGATGAGTGTGCCTTTCTTTCCCTTCCTTTACCTTTTTTACTTTCTTGATCAGAGGGGCCTTTCTTTAATCAAGACAATTAATAAAAATTCAGATATGGTCCTCCAATTTAAATTCTACAGACATTCTCCTTGTCATCCTCTTCCTTTTGCAACCCCCCCCCTCCTGCACACCCCTGCATAATGATCTTTCTCTGGTATTATTGTTAGGTGTTGTCAAGTAGGGTGAGACTCATTGTTACCTTCCTAGGGTTTCTTATGGCTGATTGTTTCAGGATTGCTTCTGGAGGAGATTGACACATCCTTCTCCTGCTTTTTCATTGCTAGGAATCAAACCCTGGTCCTCTGAGATTACAGAGTAGCACTCTACCAACTGAGTTAGTCTTCCTTATTTTGGGCTTTGAGTATTCTTGCTTTTTTCAGTGGTGCTCATGTCATAATCCTAATCTCCAGAGATATCAATTCCTTCTCTTTCTCTCTCTCTCTCCCTCTCATTGAACAGAGTCATAGTTCTTTGTGAAGAAGGTTGAAGGTAAACCACAAGATATAACTTCTTCCTCTCCAATGCTGGAAGCATGAAATATCCACTTATTAAATGTTGATTAAGGTTGTAAATTATAGCTAATCAATAAAACTAGACTTTGGCTATATGATTAGCTCACAAGGACACAGTAATTCTCTTGATGTGGCCTAAAATATTACCTCTTCTTGTATCAAATATGAAATGTAATTCAACCAAGCCAAACTGATAAACTACTCAAAAATTAAAGAATTCTTGCACATAAAACTTACATTTAAATTCTAGCCAGTGAATACTTGTTAGAAAATGGACCATAATTTTTAGATTATACACAATACTCTACTCTTTTATGTACTTATTTGATCTAATTCACTTACCATACTTCCCCTATTAAACCAGATATTCCTGTAAACTATATCTAATTACCTTTGCGTACTCTCTTTTAAATTACATTTTATAAATGTGAAGCACTGGTAAGATGCTGGAAAAGAAGAATTTCATGCCATCATACTCTCTGAGGCTAAATCTTTCTGGTATTGGCTACATTTTTTTTAAATAACCTGGAACCTCTTTGAACAGCCTTTCCTTCCATAACTGAGACATGGAAGCCTCCACTGCTTTTTCAGTTCATTCTAACTGAGATGTGCTTTGGGCTTCTAGTAACACCCTTTCCAGGTAACCTTCCATCCCTTCAGAACATAGTAACTACTCTGGCTAGTCTTGTACTACTTTACCATTCTCTATTTGACTCTTGATCTCTTATACTAGTAAGAGCTCTTGTTTATGATTATTTTAATAAAATAATAGATGTAATATTTATTTTCTTGACTACATGTAGTCAAGAAAAAAGGGGGAACTAAGGGGAAATAAAGGGGATAAAAGGAGAACTCAAATATGTTTTAAAGAAGATATGTATACATAGTTGTTGTGGTTGTTGTTAGGTGCCGTCGAGTTGGTATCTGACTCATAGCGACCCTCTGTACAACAGGGGAAACACTATTATCAGTGCTTCTCTGCTGTTCATAGGGTTTTCAATGGCAGATTGATTTTTGGGAGGGGGTTGCCAGGTCCTTCTCCCAAGCGTACAGCTTCTGGTGTTCCCAGGTGGTCTCCCATCCAGGTACTAACCAGGCCCGACCCTGCTTAGCTTCCGAGATCTGATGGGATCGGATGCCACAGGGCTACAGCTGCAGGCTATGTGTACATAAGTGGGTCTATTTTAGCTTCCGGATTTCAATTTTGATTAGTTTACTTGGCAAAACATTTTCAAAGTTAACTCTAAAATGTTAAGAGTAAGGATCTTTCTGCACTCTATTTTTCCTAGCCAGATCTATACAAACTTCTCTTTAACTAAACAAGTGGCAGAATCTTTACAAGAATCTATCATATAAATAGCTTATTGCAAAGTCTTGAAGTAAATGTCACAAGGTTTGCTTATATATTCTTATCTGTCACTAAGATAGGTTTGATTTTCTGTCTGACATATCTGTAAACTATTGCTTTGATACTAAGCAAAGAATTTGTCATTTGTATTTGTTTTCTATGAAATCAGAAATATCTATTAGAAGATTGTTATGAATATGTTATATCTGTAGCCATAGCATCCTGGCATCTGATTCCATCTAATCTCAGAAGCTAAGTAGTTTAGGCCTGGTTAGTCCTTGTATAGGAGACCACCTGGGAATATCAAGTGCTGCAATCTAGGGAGAACGATCTGGCAATCCAGTCCCAAGGCAATCCACCATTGAAAACTCTATGAATAGCAGAGAAGCACTGACGATAGTGCCAGGCATGGCACAGTATCAGGGAGTTTTTAATTTTTCCTTTTTTATGGGGGGTGGGGGAAGGAGCTGACATTTACCTCAGTTGGTAGAGTGTCATGCTGCACTCTCTGAGTATCAGAGTTCAACCCCCAGTACCACAAAAATGGGGGATGGCTGTGGCAATCCACTCTTGAAGCAATCAGCTATTGAAAACCCTATGAGGGTTGAGACTCGAAGGCATCTAACAACAACATGAATATGTTAATTAAGCCTCATATAGACATTTTGCAAATTATTAAAGAATTTAAAACTATGATATGATTAGATATCCATAAGATGAGAAAGTTCTTGATATGAACACATATCTCCATGCTGCTTAATCTTTCTAATGTAACTAAAATAAGCAATTTTATGGCTAATAATTATTTTTTGCATATTACTGTTAAAAAGATATCTGGCAATACTTTAATTTTGTGATCTAACCTGACCACATAGTGAGTCTTCACTTTATAATCTTTATTTCTCTATACTTTTCAATGCTATTTTCTAAGCTCCATCAAAATTCAAGAGAGTCATTTAGCAAATTCTATATGAAATGCATTTAAACACTCTAAGTTCTACTTTTACAGTAGATTAGTTTCAATTTTTATGGACCTCATGATGTCCATTCTTCCGTAAGAATAATTTCATTGACCAGGACACACCACATTGTCATCAGCATTAAGATATGTAAAAGAAATCTAGTGCATTATAAATACTATGGTACCTCACACATGATACATATATCAGCTAAGTATTAGTTTTATATGGAAACATTTTACTTGAATTAATAATTTAGAAGACTCACTTGTAAACCTCAGATGCAGTGTCCTAATTAATTTACAAAATGACTGGACATGCAGTTAAGAATTTGGACTCTTTGAATGTGTCCCAGTCACATTGATTCTTATGAAGATGCGCCTCAGTTTGTGCTGGTCAAGTCAGGTAGAGTGTAGTGACATTAAGATGAAGTCTACTGCTTACATAGGAAAACCTTGATCATGTGTTATATCCATGGGCCAACAAGTTCCAGTTTTGAGGTCATTTTTTGTTTACCTCCAGTGGTCTATATATTGTTAAAAAGGAAGAAGCATTTTAGTTGTGGCACAGGAAATTTTAGTTGAGAATATGACTTTGGAGGATTACAGGAACCTGCAACTTAGTTCCCTTTAGTTCCCCTATGTTCTAGTTATCAACAACAACAACAACAAAAATTTATTTATTTTTTTATCTCTGGGATGTCCTAGATAATACTTAAGCATAAGGGATCAAATACAGCTATAGCAGATTAAAATGCCCTCAAATCCATGGACATTTCTATTGAGAGGCAAGGTTTAATACCCCTTGCCTTGATCTGGGCAAGCCTTGGAGACTTGCTTGGCCAACATAGTATAGCTGCAATGTGACTCTGGAAACTCTTATTCTTGGAGCCCTCAGCTACCATGTATGAAGCATTACTATACTACATTAAAGGTCATATAAGGGACCCAGACACTATGTGGAGAAAAACAAGGCCCCATATGAGGCCAGTCTTCCAACCATCCTTGTTAAGGTGCAAGACATAATTGAAGACTTCTTGGACCATCCAGGTCGTCAGTTAAGTACTATTGAGTAATCTCTGCACTGTAGTAAAAAGATTCTTGTACAGAAGCATGTTCTAATTCAGCAGCCACAAAATAATGACATAAAGATGACTATTGTTTAGGACACTGAAATTTGGAAACAGTTGTTATGATGCCATGATGACTAGAACAAAATTCAACCTCCAATGATGTCTTTGCTGAGGTCATTGGTTACATGGTCAATAACAATAACCTTGGTTACATGGTCAATAACAATAGTAGGATAATAGTTGTTAGGTGCCGTCTAGATGTGTCTGACTCATAATCAACCTTTATAGTGTTTTCAATGGCTATTTAGAGATTGCCTTGGGAATGGACTGCCATGTCCTTCTCCCATTTTTATGGTGCTCGGAATCAAACTCAGAACCTCAGAGACTGCAGAGCGGTTTTCTAACAATTGAGCTAAATCCCTTAATTCCAGAGCTATGGTGCAGTTTATGTTTTGAATTTGATGATTTAAAATTTTGTGGAATCTGAAGCAAATTATCTTGAAGCATCCTTTTGAGGACACATTTAAGTTTAGGCTATCTTATATTAATATGATTCTACTTACAAAAAATATGAATTTTTTAAGAACTTCTTTTGAAATCAAATAAGTGTAATAGGTCAGAAATAAGGTAAAACTATGCTTAGATGAAAGGAACAATATTCAAAAACTCCAACTTCCTATCAAGATCTTCTTAAGCAACCAATATGGGATGTAGGGGGTATATGTACCCCCTACATGTAGGGGGTACGTGTGTGTGTATTTGTATGTTGGTATATATGTAGTACATGTCTGTATTTAACTTAGGAGTTATTTTAAATCTAAAGCACATTGTATGTGTCACTAAGTTCAGCTTCTCTAAATTTACAAAAAAAATACTTTTTTTATTTCAACTTTGATCTTTTGAATATGTTGGCAAGCGAAAAAATAATAAAATAAAAAGCTGCTGCTTGCTATACTCTGAATCTGTGATTGTAAAGCAGCAGAAAAGATGGTAAGAGAACAGCAGCTACAGACTAGGCAACTCTCATACTGTGAGGACATCACCGATGCTTCTTTTGTTTTTATTTTGTTTTGAATACATAGACACCTACAGAAATGCAGACCTATCTCTACTGCTAACAATGGCTTAACTCCATCTTCAGAACCAGCTTGGAATCTGGCAAAGGAGAAACAGGGAGAATATGTCAAGTATACTCAAGTAAAAGATTACCAAAATTAGCACACTGTCTATACATGTACTCAAGGATCCAGAGAACTTGTTATAGCCCTACAAAAGCTACTGAGTCTCTGAGCCTCTTGATGGGGAGCCAAAATTCACTTTCCTTCTGCTTGTTGCATATATAATCCCCTTCACCTTTCTTATAACATGACCAGGTATCCAAAGACATAGTGCTTCCCTCAAGCCTAGTAATAATAAGCACCCATAGGAACTGTTCTGTAAATTCTACAAAAAGTAAACACATTAAAGTATTGATGATTTTTTAAAAAATTATTCACTTAGAATATTCAAACAACCTCAGGAACAATAATGACAGCAAAAATAAAAGCAGGTAATAGAAGCAAAGAAGATTTCATTTCTGGAGAATAGTAGGTCACTAAGGAAAAAAAATTACTAGTAGAAGCTGACCTGTAATGTTAGTTCATAATGTAAGAAGATGACAATGGAAGATTACTTTGAAGAATTAAAATAATAACTACAACAAGTAGATCTCAGAAAATGAACATGGTGGAACCAGAAAAGCAAACTGTTATGAGAAGATACAGAATTTGTCTTAGCCTGGTGTGGCAGTGCACACCTGAAATCCTGACATTTAGGGGGCTGAGGCAGAAGGATCATGAGTTCAAGTCAGTCTGGGTTACATAGTGAGTTCAAGGCTGCTTGTTTCCAAAGTGAAACTCTGTGGAAGAGGAAGAGGAAAAAGAAGAAGAAGAAGAAGAAGAAGAAGAAGAAGAAG
This sequence comes from Pedetes capensis, assembly GCA_007922755.1. Classification (NCBI taxonomy): domain Eukaryota; kingdom Metazoa; phylum Chordata; class Mammalia; order Rodentia; family Pedetidae; genus Pedetes; species Pedetes capensis. Next base: position 15 of record VMDO01014424.1, on the reverse strand, counting down.
AAGAAGAAGAAGAAG
>VMDO01014423.1:24964-52464 GCA_007922755.1 Pedetes capensis | reverse complement strand
ACCAGCACAGGTCACACTGCTTCTCTGCTAGCGTAACACAGGCAGAGCACCCCACAGGGTGCATCTGAGATCACCCTGTAACCCAGATCAACCTGAGAGACCACGTGGACTTTCCACCAGAAACCCTTCCCCCAAAACCTGCCTGCTTTCAGCAAAAAAGTGAGTAGGGAAAATCCCGTTCATTGCAGTGGAATAGAAAAATCCCAAAATAAAGCTATCTTCACTGGTTACAAAAATTTGCACAAGAGAAAAATGAAGACAGATAGATAGACTGAGGTGCCATTATGGCTGAAGTTGGATGACCCTGAATGGCTTCTTCTAACAGCAGCAGACAGGAAGGAAAGACTACAAAACACCAGGCAAAGACACATGCCTGAGGAAAGAAGGCTGATGACTGCTGCTGGTAGTAGGAAAGACATTGAAACCTGAGCTCTCTAGTGTATGCTATTGTCTCACTCACTTCACTGTTCTGCTGATACCTCTTGTGAGTGTGTACATTTTTTTTTTTTTTTTGGTGCTGATATTGCTACTTTCCTTCTGTTCTCCCTACATCAATTGATAGATAGGTTGTGTCAAGTCTTCCCTTTATGTTTTGGTATGTTTCTTCATTTTCTTTCTTCCTCTCCATGGCTTATTAGTTCTGTTACGACACATTTGCCTTAATGTGTCTTCAGGATGCGTGTGTGTGTGTGTGTGTGTGTGTGTGTGTGTGTGTGTGCTTTCTCTTCTGCTATGATGTTGTTTCCTTTCTGGTCCTTTATAGTGTGGTTTGGTGTGTATGGTCATTTAATATTTTTTCTTTCTTTCTTCTTTTTCTTATGGTCTCTCTTTTTTCAATTTTTTTATAATTAATATTATTTATGATTATATCTATTTTTAGTTTATTACTTTATGTTTTAATTTTTATTAGCTTTTGTTTACTCTTTCTTCTTTTTCCCTCTTATTTCCACATCTCCTCTCCCTCCTCCTCACTCAGTAGAAAAACAGAGACAGTGCCTCTCTAGGCCCCAGTCCCATAGGAATAGTGAATTGGAGAGTGGGAAGCTGAGAAATGGAGAGTCCAGTGCTCAAAGAAGAGCGCCAAGACCTGATGGTTCCCTGAACCTAGGAAAACCAGATCAGAGTAAGGAACATCCAGAGTCAGGTAGGGCTTGTGGTCCAGAGTAAGAGCCCCACAAACTAGACATCCAAGGACTTACAATGTAGGCAGTAGACCAGTTGGGGGTTGGGAATGCAGGAGTCAGAGGGAAACTGTAGGGGGCTGTACTGAATACAGAGCTTGCAGCAGGTCCTGGCTATTGGGTTCTGAGGCTGCAAACAATGGGGCAGGAGAGTGAGAAAAATGTGTGAGAGATTCATCATCACCCAAACTCAAAGGAACACCAGAGGGAGAAACTCTTCACACTTGGAGAGGGTGGATCCTAATTCCCAGACCAAGCAATGGGCAAGCCTCAGAAGAGAAATACACAAAACATGAAAGAGCCCACTGGATGTGAAGACCCCACAGACCAAAGCCTCTTAACAGACAACACCAAAAAATCCTAATTTCTAGAGATGTCTCAGTCAGCATTCAGAGTTTTAGTTATTAGTATGCTAAGGGAAATCAAAACTAACACCACCAGCACCCTCAAAATCCTTGAAAAGAAGGTATCTCATCTGTAGTCTGTAATCTCTTCACAGCTAGAAATGATCAGGAAAAACCAAGTGGCAATCCTTGACATGCAAACCAAGCTAAATGAATGAAATTCTGCAAAAGAATCCTCATCTTTGAGACTGGACGAGGCTGAGCAATGAATATCAGATTCGGAGGAGTCAATACAAGCTATAAAGTGCACAAAATCCCAATTGGAAGAAATGATGAAACAATATAAGACAGATTTCCAAGATGTCTCAGACAGAATGAAAAAATGAAACTTAAGAATTCAGTGTGTCCCTGAAGAAGAAGAAAGGTCCACCAGAGGATTAGGAAATCTGTTTTATGACATCCACAAGGAAAATTTTTCTGAGATAATCCAGGATCTGGGTACATATACAACTGAAACATTCAGTACCCACCGAGAGTAGACCAAAAGAAATCCTCCATATGACATATTATTGTATGAATGCTTATGTTGGGCACCACGGAAGCAATTTTGAAAGCAGCCAGGGAAAAAACCTAACTAATGTTTAAAGTAAAACCCATTAAAATAACTGCAGACTTTTCCACATCAACACTGAAAGTTAGAAAACCAGCACACACATAATTCACATTCTGAAAAAGAATAACTTCCAACCAAAATACAATACCCAACAAAGTTATCTTTGGAAATAGATGAGAAGTGTAAAACATTCCATGATATTGACATGTTCAAATGATGTGCAATCACCAAATCACCTTAGAGAGGATCCTAAATCAGTTACCACATACAGGTGAGATAAGATAACCCTACATAGAAGATCAAAGAATTGAACAATTAACGTAAGTGGAAATAAAAAAAAAACAATAAAGTAAGTATGAATCAAAAACTAGCAACATATAATGACTGGATACATAACAATAGACACTTCTCAATAATTACTATTAATTTAAATGGTCTTAACTCACCAATTAAGAGACACAGACTGGCTAATTGGATGAAAAAACATAAGCTCTTAAAATGTACCATTCAACACACTCATCTAACCCACAAAGAGTGCAATAGACTGATAACTAAGGGCTGGAAAACAGCATACCAAGCAGGGGGGAAACAAAAAAAAGCAGGTGTTGCTATACTAATATCAGATAGATTATCTTTAAATCCAAAACTAATTAGAAGAGGTAAAGAATCACACTACATACTACTAAAAGGAAAACAAACTGAAACCAATAATGCTATAAATACATACTCTCCAAATACAGGGGCACCTAGCTTCATAAAACAAACATTATGGGAAATAAAGGACTACATTGATCTAGACACAATAATTATGGGAGACTTCAATACCCCACTTTCATGAAGAGACAGGTCATCAAAACAGAAAATCAACAGAGAAATAACAAGCTTAATCTGTGCCCTAGACCAACTGGAACTCATAGATATCTACAGATTATTCTACCCATATGAGGAGGAAAAGACATTCTTCTCAGCTCCACATGGAACCTTCTCCAAGATGAATCATATTTTAGTACATAAGAATTCCCTCAATGAGTACAAAAAAGTAGAAATTGTCCCCTCTACCTGGAAAAAAATTGGAACTCAAAAGCAAGAATAACACCAGAAATTTTACAAATTCATGGAGACTAAATAATACACTGCTGAATGATCAATGGATTACTGAAGAAATTAAAATGGAAATTAAAAAATTCCTGCAATCAAATGATGATGAGAACACATCCTACCAAAACATATGGGATATAGCAAAGGCAGTTCTAAGAGGAAAGTTTATAGCATTAAGTAGCTTCATCAGTAATGTAGGTAAGGGCCAAATAAATGGACCTAATGACACATCTCAAGACACTAGTAAGCCAAGAACAAATCAATCCTAAAAGAAAACTCAGAAAGGAATTGTCAAGATCAAGGCAGTAGGCAGTAGACCTCTCAAGGCAGAGGCATCTCAATTAGAACCTAAAAAGATAATTCAAAGAATTAATGAGACTAAGAGCTGGTTCTTTGAAAAGATTAATAAAATAGACACTCCCTTGGCCAATCTCATCAAAAAGAAAAAAGAAAAAGCCAACATTATGAAAGTCAGAGATGAAAAAGGGATCATAACCACCGACGACAATGAAATACAAAAAAATCATCAGGAATACTATGAGAAATTGTATTCCCAATAATATGAAAATATAGAAGAAATGGATAAATTTATTAACAAATATGATTTACCAAAACTAACCCCAGAGGACATAAGTGACATAAATAAACCCATTACATATGCTGAAATAAAACATAGATGCAAAAATTCTTAACAAAATCCTAGCAAACTGAATTTAGCAACATATTAAAAAGATTATTCACCACAACCAGGTAGGATTTATTCCACAGATGCAAGGCTGGTTTAACATATAAAAATCGATTAATGTAATCCAGCATATCAAGAGGCTTGCAAACAAAAATCACATAATTATCTCAATTGATGTTGAAAAGGCCTTTGACAAAGTGAAACATGTTTTCATGATAAAAACCCTGAAGAAGATAGGCATAACAGGAAAATACCTTAACGTCATAAAGGCCATTTATGACAGACCTACAGCCAGCATTATATTAAATGGAGGAAAATTGAAACCACTTCTTCTAAGATCTGGAACAACAAGGATGTCCACTCACTCCTATTCTATTTAACATTGTGACTGAAGTCTTCAATAGGGCAATCAGAGTAGAGAAAGAAATCAAAGAGATACAGATAGGCAATGAAGAGGTCAAATTATACTTATTTGTGGATGACATGATACTTTACCTAAAGGACCCCAAAACCTCATCTAGAAAACTTTTAGACCCAATTAACTCCTTTAGCAAAGTGGCAGGATACAAAATTAACACACAAAAATCAATAGCCTTCCTTTACACCAACTGTAATCAGGAAGAGAAGGAAATACCTTTTATGATAGCCCACCAGAAAGTGAAATACCTGGGAATCAGTCTAACCAAAGACCCTTCAGATCTCTACAAGGAAAATTTCAGAGCATGAAAGAAAGAAATCACAGAGGATACTGAAAAGTGGAAGCACCTTCCTGCTCCTAGATTGAGAGAATCAATATAGTAAAAATGGCTATCCTACCAAAAGCAACTTATAGATTTAATGCAGTTGTAATTAAAATTCCAATGACAGATTTTATAGAAATAAAAAAAGATCCAAAAATTCATATTAAACACAAAAGACCACAAATAGCCAAAATACTCTTAAGCTGCAAAACTAGTGCAGGTGGGATCACGATCCCTGACTTTAATCTATACTACAGGGCTGTAGTAGCAAAAACATCTTGGTACTGGCACAAAAATAGGTCTGAAGACCAGCGGAACAGAATACAAGACCCAGAGATACATCAACGCATCTATAGCTACCCAGTTTTCCACAAAGGAGCAAAGCAGGTAAATTGGAGAAAGGATAGCCTTTTCAGTAAATAGTCCTGGGAAACATGGATATTCGCTTGCAGAAAAATGAAAACTGACCCATATCTCCCAATATGCACAAGAGTTAACTCAAAATGGATAAAAGACCTCAACATAAAACTAGAAACTTTAAACTTAATAGTAGAAAGAATAAGCAATACATGACAACATATAGGCATAGGGAAGCATTTCCTTAATAGGACTCCAATTGCTTGAGAAATCACAACAAGAGTAGATAAATGGGATTACATGAAATTAAAAAGCTTCTGGACTGCAAAGGAAACAACCAACAGAGTCAAGGAAGTCCCCCACTGATTGGGAAAAAAAATCTTCGCATCCTATACATTGGACAGAGCACTAATTTCCAGAATTCATAAAGAACTCAAAAAAGCAATACCAAAGAAAACAAATAACCAAATACACAATGGGCAAAGGAACTGAACAGAGAGTTTTCAAATAAAGAACCTCCCTCGTAAGGCCATGAAACACATGAAAAAATGCTTAACATTCCTAGCCATTGTTGTTGCTGTTGTTAGGTGCCGTCGAGTCGGTATCCAAGTCATAGCGACCCACATAGGGTTTTCAATGGCTGACTGCTTCGGGATTGCCTTGGGAGTGGATTGCCAGGTCCTTCTCCCATTTTTGTGGTGTTGGGAATTGAACTCGGGACCTCAGAGACTGCAGCGCAGCACTCTACCAACTGAGCTAAACCCCAGCCCCATTAAGGAAATACAAATCAAATCAACTCTTAGATTCTACCTTACTCTAGTAAGGATGGTGAAGATCTATAAAACAAATATCAACAAATGCTGGCGAGGCCATGGAGAAAAGGGAATCCTCTTACACTGCTGGTGGAGTTGTAAATTGGTTCAACCACCTTGGAAATCTATATGGAGGTACCTCAGAAAACTAAAAACAGATCTACCATATGACCCAGCTATACCACTATTGCAAATATGCCCAAAGGGAGATGAGTCATCATACCACAGAGACAACTGCATCTCCATATTCAATGCTGCACTTTTCACAATAGCAAGGATGTGGAATCAACCAAAGTGCCCAACAACAGAAGAATGGCTAAAAAAATTATGGTACATATACATAATGGAATACTACTCATTAATAAAAAACAATGAAATAATGTCATTTGCAGCAAAATAAATGGAATTGGAGAAAATTGTTTTAAGTGAACCAACACAAGCCCAAAAAGAGAAATACCACATGTTGTGACTCATATGTAAGAGATGAATCACACTTAAAAGAAGGAAAAAATCCTATACATAAATTGGAACATAATAAAAAGCTCATGTAAACTTAGTGGAGAAGGGGCAATTTAAGGAGAGGAAAGAAGGAGGGAGGGATCTTGCAACAGGAAGGGATAATAGGAGAAGGCAGGAGGAGGAGGAGATCCAATGAGGAGCGGGGAATGAGAGAGAAGTTGACCTCAGAGTAAAGAGCGCAACTTTAATAGTTCAGGAAATAATTATAATTATACCAACAATACCAAAGGATGGTTATAATGCAAATGGACTAGATTATTCATGGAATACTGCTGACAATGTAAAAAGATAGATTACTGTAGAAAAAAGTTTGGACTTAAATCATAATCGGGATGCATAAATATTTCCACAAAAGGACATACAAGTAGAAAGGAGCATATTGGTGGGGTGTGGGAGATGGGGGAGGAGGGGCACAAGAGGGTCTAGGGGAAGTTATGTGTGAAATGTACAATGAAACATGTATATGGAAATGTCACAATGAAATACATGTCAGAATGAAACACATTAAGTTGTACATTAAAAACTTCTAATAAAAAATAAAAACTTAAAAAATAAAATTAAAAAAGAATAAATTGTGGATAAATTCATACAGTGTAATACCACTCAACAACAACAAAAATTTGATCATCTGAAACATGAGGAACAAATCTCAAAAATATTGTAAGGGAAAAGCAATGGCTTCTTTGGACCCCAATTAAATGGGAATTCATCAGTTTCATTTGTCCTTGAAACATCATTTGATAAGGGTGATACCTGCTCTTTCCCTGGCTCACATATCTTGACACTCTTACTCTGTATGGGGCAAAGAATAAGTAAGAGGTGAAAAAGCAGAAATGGCAAATGTAAACAAATCCATTAAAAAATAATTACATGGAAGGAGAGAGATAGGAGAGTAATTAGAAAGGAGCTGGAGTTCAGGGTTATTTTTTGTTGTGCTATGCTTTGGTTTTATTCTTGAGGCTTTTTTTTTTCTGAATGAAGATGGAAATTTGAGTCAGTCTAAATAATAACGAAAAGGAGTCTTGAGAAAGTGAAGGGAAAATAGTAAATAAATAAATAAATGATTGAGATTCCCAAGTAGATAAGAAGGGATAGAAGCCCTTCCTGGTATACATCTGACAGAATAATCATAGCAGCCTACCTTTTTCACTTTAACAGGAAAAAGAGAAAAACAATGCTAAGACACACATACATGGTTTGAGGTTTGGTAGGGAAAAGTAGAGTTTTGGTAGCTCTGCTTTTACTGTGAAAGAGGAGGCAAGGTTATCTACCTCACAGCTGTGAACAAGAAGATAGAATATTTAAAGATTTGAGAATCAAATATTGGAATTGATTATTTGGAGGAATATAAAGAGTTCTCTAAAGAATATAGGATAAATGGGAACTACTCAGAGATCAAATGGGTCAGGAATCTATGGTAGCACTAGACTACATGATTACCAACAATACATTTCTTTCTGAGTGCTCATCTCAGTGATGGGCTAGGGAAAGGTTCTTAGATTAAGCAGCATTCAGGTTTTTCCAGATGGGTTTTTGCAGATGGGCATCAGTTAAGACAAAAAAAAGTTTAGGATAATACAAAAAGATGAATGATATATCATGGTGTCTAAAGAAAAGAAAGTGAAGATAGCAGAGCTTTAGACTTAATTAGAAAGTAGGTCAATCTTTGGATTCTGAAGTTTGGGGGAGGTCAAACAACTAAACTTTATGTACAAAATAATCAAATATTGGAATTAAAAGAAGAACTACAGGTGGGTTTTGTTTTTGTTTTGTTTTTTTGTAGTATTAGGAGGTTGAACCCAGGGGACTTGCTCATGTTAGGCAAGCACTCCAATGAGCTGCACCCCTATCCACTTTTTGATTATTTTTAATCTTGAAACAGGATCTTGCTAGTTGCACAGGCTGCTCTGGCCTTGAACTCATGAAGTCTTCTACCTCAACCTCCCAAGTTGCTGGATTACAGGTGTGCACCACAGAACCTAGGTACAGGTTCCTTTATTATTGAAGAACTAAAGTTTAAATGGGGCTGGGATTTAACTCAGTTGGTAGAGCATCACTCTACATTCTCTCAGGTCCCGAGTTCGATTCCTAGCACCACAAAAATGGGAGAAGGATGTGGCAACCCACTCCCAAGGCAATCCTGAAATAATCTGCCATTTAATACCCTATGAGGGTTGCTATGAGTCGGGCACGACTCGACAGCACCTAACAACAACAACAAAGGTTTAAATAGAGTATGAGGTGATTGAAATTATTATTATTATTGAGATGGAGCAGGTTTTGGTCCAAGGTGACTAATGTGGTAGAAAAATATTATGGCAAATAAATTAAGGAACTGAGAGATTAGAACAATGCTCATATTATGCATGTGAATAGTAAAAGCACCAGGATGGTGGCAGGATTTGAGACTGAGGACAGACAAACTGAATTAGGAAAGCTAAAGAGGAACGTGAATATCCATAGACAAAAGTGAAAAGAGAGATGGAGTGCAGTAAAGTAAAATGGCATGAACAGTAAAGGAGCTGGGTTTTATTGTTGTTTGTTTGTTTGACTTAATCCTGCTTGTTTTTACATGCACAGAAAAGTAAATTATCTAGATATAGCAAGAGGGAAATAAAATAACAACCAATCTCTTGATTCACACGTTTGTGGAGAATTAAAGAAAGAATTGGCTCCATTTAAGACAGCTTCAGGGAAGTGTTATTTATTAGAAGAATCAGGTTAAACTCAAAAGGTAAAAATGAAGTGTTTCAGGGCAGATGCAATTCAAAGAGGATATAAATAATTGGGAAGGAAGGGAATGTCAGGAGATTGTTCATGAAAAAATCATAGCATAGGATGGGGCATAAGTGTTCACAGGACAACATATGACCAAATTAGTCATCTGGGAAAGTGAGTAAAGAAAACAGGAATGTATAATATCTTGAATTGGATTTTTCTCAAAAGTGCATTGAATGTTTAAGGCTTTCAGGAGTTAGCTGTTGCCTGGATAAATGGAATTACTCCAGGATCATCTGGCTGGAATTCAGCACCTTGGAGAAAAGCTTCAGTTCTCAAGAGTCTAGTTAGGCATACCTACTCACTATGCTGGGCTGGGATTTGGCTCAGTGGGTAGAGCGCTGTGCTGCAGTCTCTAAGGTCCCGAGTTCAATTCCCAGCACCGCAAAAATGGGAGAAGGGCCTGGCAATCCACTCCCAAGGCAATCCCGAAACAGTCAGCCATTGAAAACCCTATGAGTCGGATACCGACTCACGGCACCTAACAACAACAACAACTCACTAGGCTGTATCTACAGCTGTACTACTCTGGTATCCAAACCTATCTGATCTCAGAAACTAAACAGGGGTTGGGCCTGGATAGTACTTGGATAGGGGACCACCTGGGAATACCAGGTGCTGTAGGCTTTTGAGAAGGGCCTGGCAGCCCATTTCCAAAACAATCAGCTATGGAAAATCATATGAATATCAGAAAAACACTGACAACAGTGCTGTGCATGGCACAGAGTTGGGTAGTGTTTCATCTGTTATAGGTAGGGTCTCTGTAAGTTGGACCCGACTTCACAGCACCTAAAAACAACAACATTCACCAGAGTAGAAGGCATTCAAGAAACAACTGGGGAAGAGTTGCCTCCTCAAGGTAGAGTCGACCTTAGTGACAGGAATGGAGTAAAGCCCCTAGGACCTCCTTTTGCTAACGTAGCACAACACAAAATAAGAAGAAACGTGGTAGATATGAGATCAATTAGCCTCTTTGGTGGGTGACTGGCTGACTTTTTTGGTTGTTTTGATAGGCCTTTTCTGGGTGCAACAGGAAGCCATCCAAGAATTCTGTGCAGCAAGGTAACCAAATACTATTAATAATATTAAAAGTAGTTTTTAATAATATCAAAAGCCTTAGGAAGTCTGAATAGTTAATAGACTATAAATGCAAAACAAAACAAATAAAACTTAGCTAAGTTCCAAAGGCAGTCCACTAAGAGAGCAGCATAGTGATTAAAAAGAATATGTTATTTGGTATTTGACTTTTTAGAATTTGGAAAAAGCCTAGATGGAGACATGAAGTAGAGAAAAAACTGACAATAACGTGTTTTTCAACATGAATGACAGCTAATGAAAATCCACAGTCCAAGACTTCACTCTTTAGAAATAGTAAGGCTGAGGAGGAGCCAAAAAGACAGCATTTTCAACAAGCACCAACTCCCTGCCAGAGTTTTCAAACTCAGGTGGTCGTGGGCCATACTTGGCAAAATATTGAGTTAGACAGATGGTAACGTCATTAACAGAAATAGGTAATATAGAAGAAGGAGGTATGGGGTAGGTGGTGAGGGTGGGGGAGTGTTAAAAATCTACATTATAAAATGCTTGTAAGTGCCATAAGAAAACAATGTACTTGTTTTTCCTAAAATCTAATAGAATTAGTTGATTCAAACATAATTGTATCACAAATCCTTCAGCCCCCACCAAAAATACCCCCAATATTTTACTTACTTTTATTTTAATGCCTTTTTAATGCACAGATTGTTGTGGCATTTGGACACATGGCATACTTGAAAACAACACATTAAATTTATACTGCCCAGAATAGAAAAAAAACTGCCTTGAGTGTACCATCAACAATGCTCATCACTGAGGGAGGTGGATGCTGCATTAGATGGGTTCCATGGAAATTTTTTTTAAAATTCTGAACTTCACACAAGTATAAAAGGAGTAGGTTCTGCAAATATGAGAGGCTATACACAGAAGAGCATTTCTAATAAGTGACCATTTTCCCAAGCAGGGAAATAATCCTTGACATTTTACTTCAGTAAACAGGAAATACACCTTGATTTTTCTTGTATTATATTCACAAAAGAAGACAAATTAGTTAAGGTAGGATTGATCCATGACACCGATTATGAACTTGTCATCAAATTAAAAAGTCATTAATCAAATTATACTACCCTTAAAATAAAGGTTATTTTTTATGTAAACTGCTCTTTCAACAGTTTCTAAGGATCATAATATATGGTACCAAATAAATAAGATGGCAGATCCCAATTTTACTATTACAAAAGCTGGTATAAGAAGAGAGATATAGCTAAAAATGAACTTCTACAATTTTGGCATAAAACCAGTAAAGTGGATAGCTTATACCACTGAGAACAATAGATTAATGGATCAAGAGGAATGAGAAGAACCAAGAATGGTTTGGTTTCAGGGATTTTGAGGTTGAGAAAGAACAGGTTCATATCCACTTTTACTATAACATATCTTCAGACTGTTGCTCCTAATGAGACAGAGTAATTGAAAATAGGATTACAGATGCAGGTCACAAATCTTGAGTTTTCATTGTGAATATTTCCTTCAAACTGGGTTACTTGAAGAGAGGTAGGTGAAACCCAAAATTGTTTCAATTATCATATAGATGATTAAATGTTTACTTCATCCAACTGGTACCAAGAATTAGTAGCTAAAGGAGGAGGTAAAGCAATAGTTCTAGATGTAAACATCCCAGATGGCAACTACTTTTATTTCTGTAATTCCTGACCAAGGAGACATATATTCATTTTATGATAATTCTATATTAACTCCCTTTTCTTGGTTCTACCAGAATCTTAGTGAATTGTTATGATTAAGAGTTTTCAATAAATTTCTCTGAAACAAAGTCTTATTAGCAAAAAAATAACCTTTTTGTCTCTTTAGCCCAAATGCTAAATGCATGTGACTAGGAATTTCTAAATAATATATATGTTCATTGTGGATGAAATGTTCTGATATACTCTTATCAAAATTATTACTTATGACTAACTTTGGCTAATTCAAAGTTAAAATTTTTATTTTTCTTAATATATGTGCAATTACTTTGAAATAAACATGAACAAATTCCCACAATGTGGTAGTTTTAGGATAATATTAATACATTTGGAGAATGTACTGAAAAGATTCTCTGAGTATTTGCATGTGCATTGTCTGTCTCTAAGAGAAGGCTTCAATATGCCACATTTCCCAATTTTACCTGCCCAACTTTTCAAATTATGTATATTATCTTCCCAGGAAGTTTCTGATATATACAAAGTTTAGGAAAAAGAGGCCTATGTTGTTAGAAAGATGACTTAGAAGGATTATTAGAAAAAAGAATAAGCATTTTGTTAAGATATCAAAACTGGCTAAGAAATATGCTGATCTATCAATTCTCTGGCTTCAGGTAATCCTGTTAACAGAGGCCTATGATAGAGTAACCACATAATTTATCTTCATACAAACCAAGACACTTTTGAGAGTAAAAGTGGGCCCCATTACTCCAAGACAAGTACAAACTAGGACCATCTCAGGACAACTGGGACATACCCTTTCCTCAGCTGTGAATACACAAGGACAATTCATAATACACCAGAGTTCAACTAGTTTTATCATTCATAAAGTGTTGCAAACCAACCAAGGAAAAATAGCAGGTCTGTTTTTGGAATACTTAAGTTTCAAGAAAAACTAATATTTTAGACAATATCTGCAGTAGATATGAGACTACAACTAGAGAAAGGTTGTTCTATCAGATAAACTGCCTTTATTTATAAAATCAACTCTCAGATGTGTCGCTATTGAGTACTTCATCCTACAACATTAAAGTCTTGTTCCAAGCAAAGTTCTCCTGATTATCCTCCTACATTTTTATTTTTTCTTGGCCTCCTTCATAAGCACATTTCCTTTTCCTGTAAAACGCTGGTGTTTGATGTACCAAATAGTTCATCTACTCCATATACTATGTCCTCCCTGGGTGCTTCACTCTCTCAAATATATACCAAGAGCCTATCTCCCTAGCCCTAAATTCTTTACTCATATATCCAGCATCATTCTAACCAAGTATAACTAACCTGAATTTCTCATATCTCCTTTGACTAGCTTGTTTTTCCTGTTTTCTCCCTCATTTTTCTAAAAACCTAAATTCACAAGACTATCACATACATAGTATTCTCATGGCATCTTGTCCCCAATTAGTGGTGCTAACTTTATCACTTGATTAAGGTAATTATCTGCCTAATTTCTCCACTGTGAATTTAGACTTTTACTCCTTGTAATTGATAGCTGTTTACAATAAACTTAAAACTCTATAAATTTTAAATCTTGTTCTTCATTTCATTTGCAACTACTAGTTCAGCATCTACTGATGTTTCTTAGTTGAATTAAACTCTGACAATTTCCGAATAATGATTTTCTAATTTCATCACACTACATTTATTAATTGGTATTCTACTACAATATTACATTCATGTATACACTTATGTTTATAGCAGTATACACTCATAGATTATTATTTTATGCAATGAGTTAGATTTGATCTGTATCTTTTTTTTATTTAGATGTCCAAATTTTCCTGAATTTGGCCAGTGGAAGTTCATTCAAAGTGATTTGTGTTTTTGGACATACTGCCACTCATTTTTTAAGTACTTCTTTATTTTCTGCCACATAAAATATTCATAGTTCATCCTGTGCTTTCCTTGAAAATAGATTTTAGAAATCAGATATAGAGTCAAGGTATGCTCATATTTATTACAGTGATACTGTTGCCAGGCCTTCTAAATGGGCAGTGCTAGGGGATATATGTACTCATGTGAAACTGTCACCAATCTGCTGCCAGGGGTCCTTTTGTTCTATCTGGATAGAAATACTAGGCAGACAAGAAGAAGCCTTTCAAATACTGATCTCAGGTGGCTACTGTGTCTTTCAGCATTTGACCACAGAGAGCTGTGGTAACAAACAAATTGTGGCAGCAACAAATGGCACTCCTTAGTGTTAAATCTTTTATGTAGGCCAAAAGGATTGGCAGTCCTTGGCTGGTAAGTGTTACAACTCTTATGTAGGTTGAGAAGTCAGGAATCCTCAACCTTCATCAGCAACTGGTGTTGCAACTTCTGGACAGGACTTGGTATCAGGATCCTCAGCCCTGAAAGAGGCCAGTGTTACAGCTCCTAGGTCTGGGGGTGTCTAAAACCTATGGCCCTAAAGACTTGACGGTTCCAGAGAACTTCTAGTGACAGGGTCTGCAGTTTCTCCTTTCTGGCTTTTAAAGCCTTGTTTCCTTCAGCCTCAGTTCTCCACCCCCAATTGTCTTTCCTCTCCTTCCTGCCCTGGTCACCCTTCTTGAACTGTTCAGCTGCCTCTTGCAATTATGGCCACTGTCATTGTTGCTGTCAGTCAGGAGACACGTGTTGCTGCCATTCTGCTGCTGCCACTATTTCTGCTATTAATGCTGCCTCTTTTGCAGCTATCAGTCATAACCGTTGATACCTTGCCACTTTACTCCTGCCAGACAATAGGGTCTGCCCCTCTAAGGCTGTGGTTCTCATGGCTCCTCCACCACAGCCCACTGTCAGCAACATGTTTCTCAGCTCCATTTCTCCTGTCATCGATGGGGCATGGGGAGCCATAAGAGTGGCTCTCAAGTGCTAGCTCTGACTGGAGGAGTCTATAGCTCTGCTGCCTATGAATGGAGCTACAGGGGAATAGGACCAACACCCTGTTTCTTTTCAGGCAGCATGAGCCTTACAGCTCCTGGATGCTGGCTCTACCAGAATGGTCCCTGCCCCGCTGCCAGAGATAAAAGCTGGGGTGCAAGACCACTGCCTCACTTCTTCAAATCCACTATCAGGTGCTCTGCCACTGCTTTGCTATCCTTGCCATTGTCATCACCACTGCTGCTGTCTTCGCTTTTTCTTTCTTTTTTCTTCATCTTACAAGCACAGCCACACTACTAAAGATAGATAGATCCTTGAGAGAAGCCTTTGATGGGCCTAATGCTGCAATATCAGTGGAGGGAGCTTGTCTCCCAGCTTGCTTATTCAAATGAGCTGAACAGCCTTCTTATATAGCCAGAAAGGAAGTGTTGGCTCCAATCATAGTAACCCTTTCATGCGATTAAAAGTTTGTGTTTATAGCAATCATAGCATCATCCTTTATGTACAAGTCACAGCAGTTCCTTTTGGATGTCACAAAGAGAAGTTTCCCACCCCATTTTAGCCCAGGTAGAAATGGTTGCAGGCAGAGTTCAGTGCAAACTGCTTGAAACAGATGTGGCTAGGGCCATACCCCAGGATCTGTAGAAAATAGTTGTGATTGTGTAGCTTCCTCAAGGTGTTGATGGAGTATTTATAATGGAAGGTGCTGATCTGAGAGTGGCTCGGTTGGCCAGGAGTTCTTTCACTCAAAATAGCCAGAGCTACAAGGGAGAGCCCAATAACTGCCAATTATGGAATTATATTACCCCATTCCTCCCTCCATATCTATGCTTCCTTGAAGAAAAATAAGCAGCAGAAGGAGCACTCACAGTAAGAATGAAAAAAACCTTACCATTAATACTGATTTTCACAGTGTATTTATACTATACACTCAATGAGAGGTGGACTCCTGATCTGTCTCAAAATTAGTATTTCCAATTCAACATCAGAATTCATTCTACTACTGTATCCACATTTATCTGGGTGACTTTCTTCTCTGACATTGAGAAAATTGTCATATATTGTTGCCAATGTAAATTTTTCATACTTTTTTGCATAATATTTGATACTTTTTTTTTTACCCCAATGTGTCTGTCAGTTTGTGTTGCTATGATGCTGAAATCTATGCCACCAGTATTTCAGATACCACCAGAGCCCTTCTCCTAAATCTGTCTTAGTTTGGGAGTTCAAGGTTCAGCTGAACTGCCAGACTAAGACAGACTAGGGAGAAGAACCTGGCAGGCCACTCCCACAACAATTAGTCATTGAAAACTTTATGAATAGCAGAGACGCACTGTAAAATATAGTGCCAGAAAATGAGCACCCAAGGCTAGAAGACATTCAAAAAATGACTAGGAAAACATTGTCTCCTCAAAGTAAAGTTGACATTAATGACAAAATGGAATAAAGCTCCTAGGACCTCCTTTCGCTGATGTGGCATGACTCAAAACAGAAGCTATAATAATAAGCTTAAATATAAAAGACTGAGTACATGGTACAGTGGTGGGTAGTGTTTTGTTCTGCTATACTTAGGGTCTCTATGAGTTGGATCTAACTCAACAGTACCTAACAACAATAACAACAACAACAATGTTTTTTGAACTTAGAAGTTACCTATGAAAACAATGGACAAAAGTCCATTTGAATGAAATCTACCATATAATGAACTTGTGCAGATATAGGCCAACTTGGTGGTAAAGTTAATATTAAATATAAAATACCCCACAGAGACCTATCATGTTATTTTATACCATATAGACCTATGTTCTACTCTATGACAAAGAAAATGAGATAGCTTTTAAATTAATTTATGCCTATTCTTTAAAGATGGCCATAGGGTCTGTTTCACCTAAGCTTATGGCTGTTGGTGGAAGCGGGAAATACTAGAATAAAATCAGAGTTTTTGAAAATAAAGGGTAAAGATTATAAACAGGAAACTAAAAGAATCATTTCAGTGTGCAGCTACATACTATCTGCAAGTATTTATACATTAAAAGAATATATTGTGTATACCAAATAGCTAAAATTTAAAATACTTATTATGAAATTTTATATATTTATAATGATTCATCACTTAATATAAGATTTATAAACAATGATTCTCAGACTTGTGACTATAAAAAATATAGGTGAACTTCCTTAACCTATTTTAATGGCAGGAATTATTTATTCTAACTGTTAGTCATTTCAGTGTGTATCCTCTCTTTCAAGTAATTGGGCTTCTAAATTTAACAAATACATCATAAGAAAAGACACTTAAGTTGACACAAATGGAGTGGAAAATAATAATTTCCTTTTCTCTCTATGGCTAACTACTTCAGGAATAATAAGTGGAGAAAGAAAGTGCTGGTTAAGTATACAAGTAGTTTCCAAAAGACATTCAGTATTTACTCCTTAATAAAATAAAGAACAGTAGGAAAACATTCCAGACAAGAAGGTATACAACCTTAGTTTACCCATATCTTTTTAATAAAAGACTGGATGACCTTGAGAAAGTCAGGCAGCTTCCTTTCTTAAGTCCTAAATTCCATTCCAATTTAAACCTCATATACACAAAAATAATGTACTAGGCTGAGTATAATTATTCCTGTGCCTAGAAACACATTTTGCGTAGCAGGACAGGTCTAGTAATACTACTACTACATAATTTTTTGATATATATCTTTTAAAACCATGTTAGACATGTTCACTGAAGTAAGCTTAATTTAAGTATGTAAGGTGAAAGAAACAACTTAAGGCAAGTATTAGAATGCCATTTATGGTTATTTTGTTTCCAGAAGTTTTGAAAGTCTACATTTCTTATTTTAAAATAGCCTTATTAGTAAGTAGATATCAAAAGTACAAAAACAACAAGTACACATTCTTGTCACTTTCTGAAGCAGCTGTGAAAGTTCTCTTTTGTGTCTTTAGTTTCATCCTCCACCATGACAGCAGTCTGTATCACACATTGCTTTTGATACAGAAATTTCTGTCAAATAAAAACATTACGGTCTATTTTCATTCACCTTACTCACTGGATCTGGCACTATGTGATTTCTGGCTCTTCTCCAAAGTCAAAATGATCACAAAAATTAACATTTTGAATTGATTCAGGACATCGAGGCAGCCACAACAGTACACCTAAAGATACTCATGAAATAGGAATTCCAGAACTGCTTTAGAAAGTGGCCAGAACAACAGCATAAGTGCGTTCAAAGCTGGGACAGAGGTGAATATTTTGAGAGAGGTTAATGGCAATGTGTTATTAATTGCAATAATTTTTAAAATTTAAGCATTCACTGTATTTTTTTATTACACCTTGTACATACAGATAAAACAAACTGTCAAGACTAGATGGTTTCACAGTTAAGTTCTGTCAAGCATTCAAAAAAATAGATAATCTTTATAATAAGTTGTATCAGAAATATAAAATAATAAGCTATTTTGAAGCCCACAAATAAGTACAGCACTTCTTAACTCATTCACTAGGCTAACAGAATTTTGAAATGAAACAAGATAAGGAAATTGTAAGAATGAAAAAAGTCACAAGCCAATCTTACTAAACAAATATGTAAAAAATCCTAAAGTAATATTAGAAAACCAAAGCCAGTATGTAAGATCATAATAAAATTTGCCATGATGAAGCTAAGCTCATTACAAAAGTGTAAGGGTAGTTTAACACATATTCATAAGGTTTTCCATGTTAGCTGAATAAAAGAGGAAAAAAATGAAAGACTTCGATAGACATAGAAAAAATTTACACTTAATACTCATTCATTATTAAAAGAATAGAACGAGAAAGGTGAAAAGAATGGAGAAAGAGAGGGAAAGAGGCAGGAAAAAGAAGGAATTAGAAAGCAAAGGAAGTTAATAAATAGAAAATAACTTTCTTACCTTGTTGATAGGCAAACATACAAAGATTATCTTTAATAGAGCAAAAAAAAACAAAAAAAAACCCAAAACAAACCAAACCAAAACAAAACAAACCAAAAAAACCTTCCTTTTAAAATCATAAACAAGGAAGGGAGCAAGATGGCAGACTGATAATACCCAACAAGACACCCGGAGAAACCGGAGAGCTAAAATAGCACCACAAGCCTTATACTGAATAGATAGAAATATCAAAAGGAAAAGAGGGACATATAAAAAAAATAGAGAGTTGGGTGAAGACTATCAACTGCAGATTTAAAAACAAGAAAAAGAAAAAAAGACAATAGCATGGCAAGAAAGAGAGAGATCACCATCAGAAACGAAGCGCTGGGTCTCCCAGTAGGAAAAGAAAATTATCATTCTAACAGAACTCTGCCCCCAAGAAAACCATCACCAATCTCACTGGTGGGACCCTGGCTGCACAGACCATACAGTGAATTTGGAGTGGGAGCTCCAGGCTGCGTCTGTCCTCAGAGAGTGCCACCAGGAACCCACCATCATCTCCAGGTGTGGCGCTGATTACACTGACTGTGGCATGAGTTCAGCAGGGGAACCCAAGTATGAGATCTTCCAGAGAGAGGAGCCCTGCAACTCACCATCATCCCACCAGTGCAAAGCTGGCTCCACAGACTATGGAGTGAGATTGGAGTGGGAAATGGAGGCTAAGCCTCTCCTGAAAGAGTGCTGCCAGTGACCTGCTATCATCAACATTGCTGTGCTGATTGCAAAGATGGTGGAGTGAGTTCGGCATGGGAACACAAGCCTGAGATCCAGTGGAGAGAGTGACACCAATGACCTGCCATTAACGCACTGGCATGGTGCTGGTGGAACAAACCATGGCATGAATTTGGGAAATGAGCCCAAAGCTGAGACTCTCTAAGTAGTGTGGCGCTGTTGACCAACCATTACCCCACTGGCAAGGGAGCATGGGTGGGGAGAATCTCTTTCCTTGTGAAGGGGTTGAGGTATGGAGTCTGATGCACATGGGAAAAGACCTCAGCATTAATTTTCACATATTAATACGTGGACCAGACAGTAGAAGTTAATAGGGACAGAGGTTTGAGGGAATATTAGGCTAAAGGTGCAGCAGGGAGCAAGTCTGGGGATCTGGCTGAGCCAGCTCCAACAAGGAAATACATACACCAAGGCAGGCTGAGGACCGAGTAGCCACCAGGGGAGCCATCCTTCCAGACCTGGCAGAAGGGAGCCAGACAGCTCATGAATCAGAGGGACCATAAGGGGTGGGACAGCTGTTTGACAACATCCAGATAGAAGGTGGATGTCTTAAGGAACTGAGTGACACTCATATAGTCTGAGTAAATAGGGCAAGCTGAGTGGCTTTGGGTTGCAGGGGGGGTTTTTTGTTTTTGTTTTTGTTTTTGTTTTCCTTCTTTCGGAGGGAGTTGAGCCATTCTGTAGTTCTGTTTTAGCAATGTATACATCTCTGTGTGTTTGATTTATCATTTTTTTAACCAATACTATTTCTCTGTCTCTCTGTCTCTCTCTCTGTCTCTCTCTCTCAGCACAGCAGTTCTGAGGTTTTATTTGTTAATGAGTTCCTTTAGGTTTATGTGTCAAAACTGAATCCAGACTTCTAACATCTTTATATTGGCTAGACCTTGTACCCAAAACAAACAATGGGCATGCCTCAACAGGAAAACACATGAAACATGAAAGGACATGCTGGGGTCATCAGGGAGGATGACATCAGTGATGTCATCCCTGATGCCAGGTGGCTGGTGAGAAAAAAGGGGCAGTTGCCAGCAAGGGAGCCTGACAGAAGAGTGAACCAGGAGGCCATGCATATTGCCAGGCGGCTGGAAGCGGACAGTCGGGTGGAGATGCCTGCAAGGGTATGTGGCCACACAATGACCCAGGGGGACCATCCCTGACACTGAGCAGCTGGTGGAGGGCAAGGTGGAGATGCCAGCAAGGGTGTATGACTGAAACAACCCAGTGCAGCTATCCCTAATGGCAAGTGGCTGAAACAAGGGACAGTAGGGTACCTGGCAAGGACGTAAGGCTGAAGAAAGTGTAGTGGGGCACTCATAAACAATCGCGGCTGGTACAAGGGAAGGTGGACAAAGCAGAGGTCTTTAGGACACTTTGAGAAAGAGATCAGGTGACATCACCCCACTGTAGGGTTTCAGGGGACTGCTTTTTGTTTTGTTTTAATTCTTTTGTTTTCTTTTTTCTTTTTTCTTTTCTTTTTTTTTTTTTTTTTTTTTTTTTTTTTTTTTTTTTTTTTTTTTTTTTTTTTTTTTTTTTTTTTTTTTTTTTTTTTTGGAGGGAAAGAGATGATTGCCACCCAGGCCTCTGGAGTCATTGGAACCATGAGCTGGAGGGAGGGAAACAGGGATGGCAAGGGATGGAAAAGAGTGGCAGGCACTGCTAGTCCCCTGAGCTTATGAAAACCTGTTCAGAATAAGGCATGTCTGGGGCTCTGTAGGGCTTCCAATGTGGCGAAGTAGCACCATGGTCTGGGGAAACTAAGACACACAGTTTAAGCTGTGGTGCAGTTGGGGGCTGAGAACGCAGGGGATCGGGAGAAATGAGGGGGGAGTGCTGAATGTAGAGGATGCAGCAGGAGCTAGGCACTGGACACCAAGGCTACAAACTATAGAGGTGGAGGAGGGACAGAGAAGCACCAGCAACCTGTCAACATCCAAACTCATGGGAACAAAGGGGAAAAATCTCTTAACACACGTAGGAGGTGGGACATAGCACCCAGACCAAGCAATAGGCAAGCCTCAACAGAAAAACACACAAAATATGAAAAGACATGCTGGATAGGAAGATCTTATACACCAAAGCACTTTAACAGATAATGTCAGGGTAACAAGATTCCTGGATATGCCTGAAGAAAAATTTAGAACTCTACTTAAAAATATGCTAAAAGACCTCAAAGACACCACCATGAAAGCAATCGATTCACTGGTCAAAAAGATATCTAATTTGAAAGAACAACTATCCAGAGAAATAGAAATTCTGAAGAAGAATCAAGAAGAGGTCCTTAAGATGCAAAGAAAATTAAACCAACTCAGCATTATGACAGAATCTTCAGTCTTGAGACTAGATGAAGCTGAAAACAGGATAGCTAAAGTCGAGAAGGTGGTTGTTGTTGTTGTTAGGTGCCATCCAGTTGGTATCCGACTCATAGCAACCCTGCCTACAACGGGCGAAACACTATTGTCAGTGCTTCTCTGCTGTTCACAGGGTTTTCAAGGGCAGATTGATTGGGAGTGGGTTGCCAGGTCCATCTCCCAAGCCTACAGCACCTGGTGTTCCCAGGCGGTCTCTCATCCAAGGTAGAACACCCTAATTACTCACATGCCAAGACAGAAAGAATGATGAAGCAGTATGACCAAGATTTTCAAGAGATGTTTGATAAAGTGAAGAAATGAAACCTATGAATTTAGGGGTCCATGAAGGAGCCAAAACAACACAAGAGGATTGGGAAATTTATTCAAAGAAATACTAGATGAAAACTCAAATGTAAGGCAAGAGCTGGATACCTATATAAACTGAAACTTTCAGAACCCAAAACAGGGTAGACCAGAGCAAATCCTCTCCATGACACACTATAGTTGAAATGCTAAATCTAGGGAATGAAGGAACTATTCTAAATGCTACAAGAGAGAAAAGCCAACTCACTTACAAAGGCAAATCCATAAGAATGGCAGCGGCTTTCTCAACAACAAAGTTAAAGGCAAAGACAGTTTGGACAGACATCATCCAGGTTTGGGAAAAGAATAACTGCCAACTAACATTACATTATTCAGTGAAGTTATCTTTTAAAACAGATGGTGAGTCCAAGACAATCCATGATATTTCACTGTTTAAATAATTCGTAGCTACCAAGCTAGTATTATAGAAGATCCTCAATGAAACATCACATATGGGGGAGGTAAGTCAACCCCAAATTCAAGATCAAAGAAATGAATAATAAACACAAGGGCAATTTAAGCAAAATAGGCCAAACATGAATCAAAAAACAATAACAAGTACCTAACTGATACAGAATAATAAACACCTCTCAATAATTACTCTCAATATAAATGGTCTTGAATCACCAATCAAGAGACATTGACTGGCCAATTAGATTAAAAAACATAAATTCTCACTGGACATGGTGGTGCATGCCTATAATCCCAGTGACTCAGGAGGCAGAGGCAGGAGGATCACAAGTTCAAGACTAGAGCCAGTCTGTGAAATTTAGCAAAACCCTGTCTCAAAAAGTAAAAAGAAAAAAAATGGGCTGGAGGTGCAGCTCAGTGGCACAGCATTTGCAAAGCATGCAAGGGCAGGGCCCTGGGCTCAACCCCCAGTATCACAAAAAAAAATTTAAAAATAAAAAAAACATAAATTCTCAATAGGTGGCATTCAAAAGACATTATCCATAAAGACTATAAAGGGCTGAAAACTAAAGGGTAGAAAACAATATATCAAGCAGGTAGAAAACAAAAAGCAAGAGTTATGATACTAATTTCAGACAGATTTGACTTCAATTTCAAACAAATCAGCAGAGACAAAAAAGAACATTAAAGGTTACTAAAAGGAACAGTCAACAAGAAACCCATAACATTAATTAATATTCACTCACCAAATACAGGGGCATCTACCTTCATAAAACAAACTTTATTGGAGATAAAGGAATACATTTGGCCAGACACAATAATTATGGGAGATTTGAATACCCCACTTTCACAAGAGACAGGTCATCAAAATAAAAGAAAAATCAACAGAGAAACGATGGACTTAAATTGTACCATGGACCAACTGGACCTTACAGATGGGTTCAAAATATTTCATCCATCAGTATCACACGAGATAGACCACATTTTAGTTCACAAAAATGGCCTCAAGAAATAAAAAAAAAAAGTAGAAATCATCACCTGTACCTTATCAGATCACAATGGAATAAAATGATTTCAAAAACAAAGAAAATTTCAGAAATCTTACACAAATTTGTGGAGACTAAATAATACAATGGTGAATGATAAATCTGTTATTGAAGAAATCAATGTGGAAATTTAAAAATGTCTGCAATCAAATAAGGATGAAAACATATCCTACCTAAATTTATGGGACACAGCAAAGGCAGTTCTAAGAGGGAAGTTCATAACTGTGAAGGCCTTCATCAATAAGTTAGGGAAGGCCCAATTAAATAATGACACATTTCAAGGCACTAGAAAGCCAACAATAAGCCAATCCCAAAAGGAGCACTCAGACAAACATCATCAAGATCAAATCAGAGATATCCCAATTAGAATATAAAAGGAAAATTCAAGGAATTAATAAGACTAAGAGCCATTTCTTTGAAAAGATTAATAAAATAGATGCCCTCCTACCTAGGCTCACCAAAAGAAAGAAAGGAAGGCCAAAGTTGAAAAAACTTAGAGATGAGAATGGGATCATAATGACAAATACCAATGAAATCCAGAAAATCATTAGGGAATACTTTGAGAAACTACTCCCCAAACAACAAAAATATAGAAAAAAATGATAAGTTCATTAACACATATAAATTACCAAAATTAAGCCCAGAGGACATGAGCAATCTAAACAGACCCATTACATAAACCAAAACAGAGAAGGTAACAAAAGCCTCTGAAAAAAAGAAAAGCCCAGGTATCAATGGCTTCAAAGCTTAATTCTATAAAATCTTCAAAGAATTAATACCTATTCTCCTCAAACTATTTCAGTACAGAAAGAAGGGGTGCTCCCAAATTCATCCTATGAAACCACCATTGCCCTGATACCAAAATCAGGCAAGGACTCTTCTAAGAAAGAGAACCATAGACTAATTTCTCTGATGAACACTGATGAGAAAATTCACAACAAAATCCTGGCAAACAGAATTCAGCAACATGTAAAAAAGATCATACACTATGATCAAGTGGGCTTCATTCCATAGACACAAGACTGGTTCAACATATGAAAATCAATCAGTATAATTCAACATATCAAGAAAATTGCAGACAGAAATCACATGATCATCTCAATGGATACTGAAAAGGCCTTTGCTAAAGTGCAACACCCTTTCATGATAAAACCCTGGAGAAGATGGGCATAAGAGGGAAATACCTCAACATCATAATGGCCATTTATGACAGACTTACAGCCAATATCATATTAAATGGGGAAAAAATGAAACCATTTCCTCTAAGATCAGGAACAAGAGAAGGACATCCACTCTCTCCTCTCTTATTCAGTATTGTGATTAAAGTCCTAGCCAGAGCAATCAGACACGAGAAAGAAATGAAGGGGATACAGATAGGAAAGGAAGAGGTCAAATATCTTTATTCACAGACAACATGATCCTTTACCTAAAGGACCCCAAAAATTCTAGAAAACTCTTAGACCTAATTAACTCTTCCAGCAAAGTAATCAGATAAAAAGTTAACACTCAAAACTCAGTAGCTTTCCTTTATATCAATCATGAACAGAAGAGAAGTAAATTAAGGCAATAATAATTTTCACAATAGCCCAACAAAAACTTAAATACTAAGGAATCAATCTAAAGACCCTGAAGATCTCTACAAGTAAAACTTTAAAACACTAAAGAAAGAAATCATAGAGGATACTAGAAGATGGAAGGAACTCCCCTGCTCATGGATTGATAGAAGCAATTTTATAAAAATGGCTATACTACCAAAAGCAAGTTACAGATTTAATGCAATTCCTATTAAAATCCCAATGATAGACTTTGTAGAAATTGAAAAAATAATCCAAAAATTCATATGAAAACACAAAAGACCATGTATCACCAAAACAATCTTAAGGTGCAACTATAGTACAGGTGGGCTCACAATATCTGACTTTATACTACATGGTTATAGTAGCAAAATAGCTTGTTACTGGCACAAAAGTAGGCATGAAGACCAGTGGACTAAAATTGAAAATCCACAGATACATCCATACAACTACAGCCACTTTATCTTTGACAAAGGGTCTAAGGACACAAAATAGAGAAAAGATAGACTTTTCAACAAATGGTGCTGGGGAAATTGGATATCGACCTGCAGAAAAATGAAAATGGACCCATATCTCTCAATTTGTATGAATATCAACTTGAAATGGTTAAGAGTCCTCAATATAAAACCAGAAACCTTAAAACTACTAGAAGGGAAGATAGAAAATACACTCCAACACATAGGCACAGGATACTATTTCCTTAACAAGATGTTAATTGCTAAGGAAATCGGACCAAGAACTGACGAATGGGACTATATGTAATAAAAAACCTGCTGTAAAGCAAAGGAAACAATCAACAGAGTTAAGGAAGAGCCCCCTGAATGGGAGAAAATCTTTGCATCCTACACATCCAACAGAGGACTAATTTCCAGAATTTACAAAGAACTCAAGAAAGGAAATCCCAAGAAAACAAATAACCTAATACACAAGTGGGCAAAAGAAAGGAACAGACAGCTCTCAAATGAAGAAGTTCATAGGGCTAAGAAGCACATGAAAAAATGCTCAATATCCCTAGCCATTAGGGAAATACAAATCAAAATAACTCTGAGATTCTACTTTACTCCAGTAAGAATGGCCAAGACCTATAAAACAAATATCAACAAATGCTGGTGAGGCTGTGGAGAAAAGCGAACCCTCTTACACTGCTTGTGGAATTGTAAACTGGTTAAACCACTTTGGAAGTCAATGTGGAGGTACCTCAGAAAACTAAAAACAGATCTACCATATGACTCAGCTATACCACTACTGTGAATATACCCAAAGGGAGATGAGTCATCATACCACAGAGACACCTGCATCTCCATGTTCAATGCAGCACTTTCACAATAGCAAGGATATGGAATCAACCAAAGTGCCCATCAACAGAAGAATGGATAAAAAAAAATTATGGTACATGTATACAATGGAATACTAGTTAGTAATAAAAAAGAATGAAATAACGTGATATGTAGCAAAATAGGTGGAACTAGAGATTATCACCTTACATGAATGAACACAGGCTCAAAAAGAGAAATACCTTAGGTTCTCACTCATAATGTGGGAATTGCATCTTACTTAAAGGAATAAAAAACCTATGCATAAGTTGTTGCTATTAGGCAGCATTGAGTTGGGTCCAATATACATATGTAGATATATAAAAATGCCCAATTAAACTTAGTGAGGAAGGGGAAATATAGAATAGAAAGAAAGTGGGAGGGGACTGCCAAAAAGAAGGGAAGGTTCTGGAAGGTGGGAAGGAGAGGAGAAACAATGTAAAGGAATAAAGGGGGAGAGCATAATCTCAATGTAAATGATAAAACTTCATGAGTACATGGGAAAAATAGGGGAATGTAACCACTATATGCATATGAGTTTTACTACATATTAGCCAAAAATTTACATAAAGTTTGTAAGTTGATGAAATTGTAACCAAAAATGATGTAATAGTTGCATGGTAGAAAAAGCAAATGTTGCATTATTCTGTACCCCATCAACATTTATCAATAAAGAAAAAAAAATTTGAATATGTTTACAACATATAGTTGGATCTTTTTCTCTTACCCAGGCTAATTATATAGTTTTTAAATGTAAGGTTAAGATAATCTTAACTAATGTAATTATAGATTTGCTGGTATTTATATCCACTATCATATAATTTCATTTCTAATTGCCCTATCTTCCCTTTTCTTTGTTCTTTTTTACCTGTCTCTTTGGGATTGCTTTTTTTTTTTTTTTTTTTTTTTTTTTTTTTTTTTTTTTTTTTTTTTTTTTTTTTTTTTTTTTTTTTTTTTTTTTTTTTTTTTTTTTTTTTTTTTTTT
>VMDO01014423.1:0-24864 GCA_007922755.1 Pedetes capensis | reverse complement strand
TTGTCATACATTCTACATCTACATATATTATAAGCCATTAATAGTTTTGCTTTTAACAACTAAGGCTACATTTATTTGTTTGTTTGTTCATTTACTTATTTATCTTTTGGTAATAGAGGCTTGTGCATGCTGAGCATGCCAAAATGCCTGGCTAGGAAAATGCCTTTTTTATTTAAAACTCCCATATTTACTATTTCTAGCACACTTCATTCTTTGTGTAAATTGGTGTTTCATTTTCCAGGTGCCTGAAGAACTTCATTTAGCATATTTTGTAGTATAAATCTTTGGGCAACTAATTCTCTCAGTTTTTGTTTAGATTTTATGCCATCTTTCATTTCTGAGTATTTCTGATGGATACAGAATCCTAGGGTCGTAACTATTATCTTACATTACATGAAAAATAACACTCCATCTCCCTACTGGGACAATATCGTGGAATAATCTTCAAACTTTAAATTTAATCCTTTATGTTTAAATATTTAAATGACAAAGAATGATGGTATATTTTCAAGTTCTATAATGTGACTTGATTACATATATATATATATATCCACCATATAATGATTATCATAATCAAATTAACACATTAATCACAACCCATTTTAAATTCATCTTTAGGTCATATTCTTCTATTGCACTCAGCACTTTTGAAGATTTTTTGTCATTATTTTCAGCAATTTAATTTTGAAGTGATTTGATGTCTGTTTTTCCTGGTTGGCTTCCTTGAATTCCTTAGCTGTATGGTTCTGTAGTTTTCATCAAATTTAGAAAAATTTCTACCGTGATTTCTTCAAATTTTTTCTTGCCCCTTTTCACCATTCTAGGACATTAGCCACATATATATGAAACACTCATATTGTCTCATAAATCACTGAGGCTGTATTTATTTTCTTTGAGGGGGACAGTCATTTTTTCAGTGTCTTTCATTTTGTCTTAATTTTTTGGTAACATCTTCACATAATTGATCTTGTCTTCTGCTGGGTCAATCTGTTGCTTATAATATCTATTAATTTTTTAATTAAGAAATTATATTTTTAACCACCAAGAGTTCCTTCAATTTTGGTACCTTCCATTTTCTCCTATGTTAATGTTTTCCTTTAAACATTTAAAACTATTTATAATAACTAATTAAATTTTCTTCAGGTAGTTCCATCAAATATGTTACTTACAGGTTTGTTTCTATTGACTATTTTTTCTTCTGACCAGGGAATCACATTTCATGTTCTGTATTGTATTTAGTACTTTATTAGATAATGGAGACTAAAACTGTTATATTGTTGCATCTTTAAATATTGTTTTATTCCTTTAAAACATCTGGACTTTTTGTTGGGAGGAGGAAGACAGAGTTGAAATCAGTTTGATCAATTAAAATCAGTTTACTTAAATTTTTCTATTTTACACACAACCCTGGGTTCAACCCTTCAGTACTGAAAAAAGAGAAACAAAGAAAAGCTAATTTCCAAATGAAAAAGATGCTCTGAGTGGAAAGAAAAATGCCGGAAATATCAAAATGGAAAACTAGAAAGTGGTTTGTTTAAAAACAAGTTAACTCTTAACGAAAATATACTACATTTCCTAGAATACTTTGATGGTATATAGAAAATGATGAGTAAATTATTTCCTAAGTGTGATGTATCAAGGAAATAGATCACTGAAACAGAGTAATAGCATCACAGCATACAAATAGAAATTTCACATATAGATAGAAAAAAATCACAGTTTACATTGCATTCATTTTTAAAATCAAACATTACTTTTTCACATTTTGAAGATTCCCCTAAATATGGAAAGAAAAGCAAGCCAGGGATTTAATATAATATTTTTTCCAACCTGGAACAGCTGCAAAAAACAAATCATGCTGGAGATAAGCTTGGTTATAAATATCAACATTCCCTTTAAATAAGGGAGTCCAGTTTTCATACCATCTGCCTCTTTCTAAAAGGGAAAAAATACAAAAATCACACCAGGACATTCCTTTTAAATAAGGAAAAAAGGCTATGAATTATTCTGAGCCCCAGCCATTACACTTGCCCTCATTAACACAGATCAGAAAATGGGATTCTGTGAAAGGAAGCAATGCTTATTACATGAAGAAACTACCTACAGCAATAAATAGGGGAAAAAAGTTATTTTTCCAACTTTTTCACAAAATTGTCCATAATCATAGTCTCTGATTGAACAATATTTTCCTTTAATGTGTCATGTTCCCTACTTTTTATTTCTTAACTACATGTGTTACTTTTGTTACCTTAACTTTTCCCAAAACTCTTTCAGAGCCTATTCCAAACACTTGCATGTTGTCTAGTCTAGTACAAAAATCTAGTTCTCTTTACTATTGATTCTATCATCTACAAAATCCTGCCTAAGCTTTTCTCAGTACTGTGGTTTTTTAATATAAAACTGGAGTTTAGATTTTTATCTTAAAACTTCCTTTCTTCTTTTGCCCTTAATTATTTTTCATTCTTTGTTAATGACCTTGTGATTAAACATTTTACTATTTCACTGTTCCATGTCATTACTATTTCAATAATGAAGTCCAAAAACCATATCCATTATTTAACTCCTTAAAGCACTAACAAGAATTAATACAAAATGGTCTACCAAATAGAATTCAGAGTGATATACTAGATATGCTTACAAAAACGGGGATATCCAGTATAATGATGCTGAGATCGCTTAAAGGAAAGTAGGAGAAACACCAGAGAAAAATGGCATCCTCTATTTTAACAACACTTATAAACAGTTAATTCCCTGGATTATACTGGTAGGCTTCTAAAAAGCTCCTGAAACAAAGGCACCTAGGAAGCTCTAATGTAATTCATTCTCATCTTCATATTCATTCTGTCCTTTTTCTCATATACACATAGAGAAATACCCATAAATTACAAACAAAAAGAACAAAATTGAATATTTAATCTTGAGCCTCTGCAGTTATTTTAAGGTGCTAAAACTGTACTTAAATATGTCCTTCATTGGAAAAATATAATCTAGGAACTTTTAAAGATTTATTCTCATTCTGTTTTAGCCATGGACCACCAGGTCTGTAATTATAAAAAACAAAGTTCTTTGCAAGTGGCAAGTGACATTTAATTGCTTCCTAGGAATATTGCATCTTTGGTGTGAAAGGAAGGAGGAGAAGGAGAGATTTCTCTAATGGTCAGCATTAGTTAATTTTGAATTAATTATTTAAAGTAAACACTTCACAGCACTCAATATCTCATACTTTCCATGAGTTGACGTAGACACTACAAAATGGTATCAACTTAATTAGATTATCAGTGCTGCAAAAGAACTTATTTGCCTTATACCTATCAACTATAGGTTTCAAAATATTAAAATGATTTTCTCACTTTAAATTTAGTGTATTGTTTATTTTTTCATTTCCCTACTAGAAGGTAATACCAAAAGAGCAGAGATCTTTGTTTTCTATACTTATGATTCTCAAAAAATAAGGACAATGTCTGACACACAGTAGTTACTCAATACATATACTTTGAGAAAACATTCTCTAGATTACAATTATATTACATTAAAACATTCATATTTGATGTTGATTACTTAAAATTCTTCCAGTTTTAAAATATTACTATAAACTATCAACCATTTGTAACACCTGCAGCCATATCATGTGGCTTCTGATCCTGTCAGATCTTGGAAGCTAAGCAGGGTTGGACCTGGTTAGTACTTGGATGGGAGATCACCTGGGAACAACAGGTGCTGCAGGCTTGGAAGAAGGACCCAGCAACCCACTCCCAAAAAACAGTCAGCCATTGAAAACTCTATGAATAGCAGAGAAACACTAACAAGAGTGTTTCACCTGTTGTACATAGGGTTGTTATGAGTTGGACACTGATTTGGTGGCACCTAACAACAACAATTTTTTATAAGAGTGTGAATAGGATAACTGTTCTCTACTTTAACTTGTTTCTGACCAAGCAAAGCTCATTTTCCATTTTTAAAATGGGTACAGTAAGAATATCTATCTCATATGGCTATACTGTAATGGCTAAATTAAATGGATAAATTATATAAAGTATTTACCATTGTAATTCTTAGATAGCAAGTACTCGATTGAAGTTAATATCACCATATCATGGTGGCTTAATACAGGGCACTGTTGAGGCATCACACAGTGCAAATAAAATAAAGAATTTTAAACCAAATAAACTAAAACCCTGAACTTAACCTCAAGTTCATTAAAAATCAATGAGATCCAGTCATATGACATTCCTAGGATATAAAGGTCTCAAAATATACTAAGCCTGTAACAGCTTAATTACATGTAATTGTATAGTTTCTACTATCACTTGATTTCCTAGCCATGTTTTATCATCAGCTAAGAAACGTTAGTAAAAACATGCTTGGATAACTTTCAAGATACCAAATTATGTATGCTATATTACTGCTAATAAGTGCTGGAAGCTCTGAATTGATAGGACATCACTTACATGATTAAGGTATATATACATAACAGATACTCAAAAATAATGCTTTCTAAAATGAAATATTCCCAATCAGAAAAGAGCCTACACACTAATCCTCATTTTTAAAGCTGGCAACTTAATCTCTGATTTATGTGTAAAGGCCTAAATTATCCTTCTACGAAAAGGTAAACACTTTCTCAGATAAACACTTCCACTGAGTCATCCTTATTCTCCATTCAGGAGTTATAAATGCCTGATGTTATTGTGACTAAGTCTGTAAGTCACAATTTCTCTAATATTTCCACAACCTGCCTTGTGCAGGTCAACACAGTTTCCTCTATTAGAGTTGTAGTTTGACTTTACATAAAACTGGTTCGCCCACAGAAACTTCGAGCCTTTAATTTGCAATAATAAATGTGGCTTCCCACTGTTTAAAATCACCCTGAAACTAACTTATAATGGCAAAAAAGAAATACAATTTTAGAATATCCCTTAAATTATAGTATGTTCCAAAAAATATCTTTCAAAATCCTTTAAGAAAATAAATCACTTTTTAATTTTCTTTTTGAAAATTAAATTTCACTGAAACATTACACTACTTTACTTAACAGGCTATCATAGACTCCTGTTTTTCCATAGAAATCACCCCCTATCTTAAAAAAAACTGTCTCTCTGGTCAACTTCTTATTTGACCCAACAACTTCAAACACTCTTCTTAGGCCTAGGAGAAAAGTGAGGACAACAGGCTAACTGCTGCCACCAAGACTAAACAGAGGTGACTACGGCATAGAGATTTCTGACTAGAAACTGTGAGTTCCAGTGCCAGGATTGTTGTTGCTGTTAGGTGCCATCAAGTAGAGTCTGACTCAGATGACCCTATGTACAGCAGATTGAAACACTTCCTGATTCTGTGCCAAGCACAAGATCTTATTTATGTTTAAGCCCATTGTTGCAGACACTGTGTCACTCCATCTGGTGGAGGGTCTTCCTTTTTTTCATTGACCTGCCACTCTCCCAAACATGATGTCTTTCTCCGGGGATTGGTCTCTCCTGACTACATGTCCAAATATGTAAGATGCAGTCTGGCCATCCTTGCTACCAAAGAGTACTCTGGTTGCACTTCTTCTAAGACAGATCTGTTGGTTCTTTTGGCAGTCCGTGGTATATTCAATAGACATCTCCAGCACCATAATTCAAAGCATCAATTCTTTCCTGTCTCCCTTGTTTCAATGTTCAGTTTTCACAACCATATGATGCCACTGAAAATACCATGGCATGAATCAGGCACATCTTCATCTTCAGTGCAACATCTTTTCAATACTCTAAAGACACCTTTTGCCACAGCTTTTCCTACAGCAATGCATCTTTTGATTTCTTGACTGCTGCTTCCACGGGTGTTGATTATAGAGCCAACCAAAGCAAAATCATGGACAACTTCAATCTTTTCTCCATTTATTGTGAAGTTGCATACTAACCCAGTTATAAGGATTTTGGTTTTGTTGATGTTTAGTCACAACCCATACTGAAGCCTATGACATTTGATCTTCATCAGTAAATGTTTGAAATCCTCTTCAATTTCAGCAAGCAGAGTTGTGTCATCTGCATAATGCAGATTGTTAATGAGTCTTCCTCCAATCCTGATGCTGCGTTCCTCCTCATAAATTCCAGCTTCTCAGATTATTTGCTCAGCATATAAACTGAAGACATATAGTGAAAGTATACAGCCCTGACGCACACCTTTCTCAACTTTAAACCAGGCTGTGCTTCCTTGTTCTATTCGAACAACTGCCTCCTGGTTCACATACAGATTCCTCATGAGTACAATTAGGTGCTTTGGTAGTCCCATTTTCTGAAGTGTTATTCATAATTTGTTATAATCCACACAGTCAAATGTCTTTGCATAGTCAATAAAACATAGATAGACATATGGACATATCTTTCTGATATTCTCTGCTTTCGGCTAATATCCACCTGACATCAGCAATGATGTCCCTGGTTCCCCACCCTCTTCTGAATCCCATTTGATTGTCTTGTTAATTCCCTGTCTATATACTACTACAGTCACTTTTGAATGATCTTTAGTAAAATTTTGCTTCTATGTGATATTAATGATATTGTACAATAGTTTCCACTTTCAGTTGGATCTCCTTTTTTGGGGATAGGCACAAATATAGATCTCTTCCAGTCACTTGCTCAGGTAGTTATTTTCCAAATCTGTTGGCATAAACACGTTAACACCTCCAGTGCTGCATCCATTTGTTGAAACATCTCTATTGGTATTCCATCAATTCCTGGAGACTTGTGTTTCACCAATTCTTTCAAGGTGGCTTCCTGGCTTCCATTTCATACTTCAATACCATTGGTGCCTCTCTTGAACTATAATTTACAAATTATTGGAGACTCAATGCTGAAAATGAAATGCACAGTTGGGTGTTGTGGCACATGCCTGTAACCCCACAGACTTGGGAAGCTGAGTCAGGAAGATCATGAGTTTGAGGCCAAAGGCAGCTTGCCCAACTTAGTGAGACCTTGTTGCAAAATAAACAATAAAAATAAAAAAGGGTTGGGTGCACTTCAATGGTAGAACACTTGCTTAACATATGCACAGCCCAGGGTCCAACCCTCAAGTACTGAGGGAATAGAGAAAATAAAACAAATGTACTACTAAACTATGATAAAACATGGGAAAAACTTAAATATAATTACTACATGCAAGAAGCCAGTCCAGTGAGGCTACATACTAAATAATTCCAAGTGTATGACATTCTGGAAAAAGCAAAACACTGAAGGCAGTAAAAAGATCAGTGGTTGTCAAGTGTTAGGAAGTAGGGGAGGGATCAATAGCCAGAGCAGTGAAAATAGTCTGTGTGATACCACAATGGTAGATACATGTAATATGTTTGTACCAATTCACAGAATGTAGAATGTCAACAGAGAACATACAAGTAAGCTCTGAATTTTGGGTGATGATGTATCAGTGTAGGTTAATCAATTGTAACAAATGTACTAGTCTAGTCAGGGATATTGATATGGGAGAGCCTACATCTGTTTTGGGGGAAGAGGTCTACAGGAAATCTCTATACCTATCTCTCAATTTTGGTGTTAACCTAAAATAGCTCTAAAAAGTCTTCTACTAAAAGGCCATCATTAAAAAAATTCCATGAAAGTATTAGAATATTACTATTAGTTTCAGAAAAAATTTCTTCTATTATAAAATGATTGAGATTTTATTATCACATTAACCAGGAATCTCCCCTACATGTCATCAGTTAGCTGTACTGTTGGGACTAATATGTTGCAGTGATGCTGGAAGCTATGCCATCAGTATTGCAAGTACCATCAGGGCACTCATGGTGGACAGGTTTTAGCCCAGCTTCCATACTAAGACAGACTGGGGTGTAAGACCTGGCAGCCTAGTCCCAAAACAATTAGCCATTGAAAACCCTACAAATAGCAGAGAAATACTGTCAGATATAGTGCCAGAAAATGAGACTCCCAGGCTGGAAGACACTCAAAAGACGACTGGGGAAGAGTTGCCTCCTCAAAGTAGAGTCTACTTTAATGATGGGACCAGTATAAAGCCCCAGGGACCTCCACTTGCTGATGTGGCATGACTCAAAATGAGGAGGAACAACTGTAAACATCATTAATGATTGGAATGTGGAATGTATTTAGTATGAATCTAGGAATATCAGAAATTATCAAAAAGGAAACGGAACACAGGAACATTATCATTCTATACATCAGTGAACTAAAATGGACTGGCATGGGCCATTTTGAATCAATAATCATATGATCTACTATGACTGTAAAGACAAGTTAAAGAGAAATGGGGTTGAATTCATCATCAAAAAAGACATCTCAAGATCTGTCCTGAAGTACAATGCTGTCAGTTATAGAATAATATCTATATGCCTACAAGGAGGGCCAGTTAATATGACTATTATTTAAATTTACACATTGACCAGTAAGGCCACAAATGAATATGTTGTTTTGTTGTTAGGTGCCACTCCTGCAATCTGAAATAGATTGAACATGTAATCAAGATGTAGTGATAATTATTGGTGACTGGAATACAAAAATTGGAAACAAAGAAGAAGGTCAGTAGTTGGAAAATATAGCTTTGATGACAGAAGTGATGCTAGAAATGACATGATAGAATTTTGTCAGACCAATGAAATTTTCATTGCAAATACATTTCTTCACCAAAAAAAAAAAAACAAAAAACAAAAACAGTGACTATAGAAATGGAATTCACCAGATGGAAGATACAGGAAACAAATTAACTACATTTGTGGAAAGAGATGATGGAAAAGCTCAGTATCAAAAGTCAAAACAAGACCAGGTGCTGATTGTGGATCATATCATCAACTGCACATATGCAGGTCCAAACTGAAACTGAAGAGAATTAGAATAAGTGTACAAGAGCCAAGGTAAGAGCTTGAGTATATCCCACTTGAGATCAGACACCACCTCAAGAATAAGTTTAATGCATTAAACACTACCAATAGATGAATTGTAGCATGACATCAAAGAAATCATTCATGAAGAAAGCAAAAGGTTATTAAAAAGACAGGAAATGAAAGAAAGATCAAATTACATGCCAAAGGAGACCTGAAACTTGCCCTTAAATTTCAAGCAGCTAACGTAAAAAAGAGACATGACGCAGTTAAAGAACTAAACACAAGACTTCAAAGGTAAGCTCCAGAAGACAAATTCAAATATTATGGCATGTACAAAGAACTCAAGATAGAAAACCAAAAGGGAAGAACACATTGTTTTCTCATGTTTAAGGAACTGAAAAAATTCAAGCCTTGAGTGGCAATAGTGAAGGATTCTGCAGGGAAAATATTAAAAAGAAAATATTAAATGATGCAGGAAACATCAAAAGAAGAAAGAAGGAATACACAGAGTCACTATACCAAAAAGAATTGGTGATGACCCACCATTTCAAGATTGGATCTGGATCCAATTGTACTGAAGGAAGAATGGACGCTGCCTTGAAGGAATTGGCAAAACACAAGGATTCAGGAATTGGTCGGATACCAATAGAGATGTTTCAATAAACAGATGTCGCAATGGAGGTGCTCCTTTGTTTATGCGAAGAGACTTGGAAATCAGTTAACCTGGCCAACTTACAGGTAGATGTAGAGCACTGCCTAGAGAGGCAGTTTGTCCCAGGGCCTATCTAGGCTCCTTGGAGGACTGAGGCTTGTTCCCTCAGGCAGTCACCTTTGCCCTATATCCTGGAACTCAGGGTCGTGGAGCTCCCCAAGATGGCTCTGGCATCTATTCCCTTGCCTCCACTCCCTCGACACCGATTGGCTGTTTCCAAACCCCAGAACGGTTCCTGATTGGACCATTCTGGAACCACCCATGATTGTCTACTTCTACAAAACCAAATTTGAATATCCCCTCTGATTGGCTGAAACCCGTATGAGGTAACTGCCTCTGATTCGTCCCCGGCAAGCCCCAGAAGAGTATATAAGGGTGATACACGGAGCAGTCTGGGTCCATTCCATCAACCGGGACAGACAAGGAAGAAATAAAGAGCTGTTGGAGCAGAGCACTCGGAGTCTTCATTGGCAAGAAAAGAAGCAAGGAGCTGCCCTGGGCAGAAGCCTCTGAGCCTGCCTTTTTCAAGGCTCCTCAGAGCAGCCGTGAGCATAAGCCTCCTTTCCGGGCGGTGTGGTTCCTGGGTGCCCGGCTCCCCCTTACCAGAAGACGGGTCTTTGGCTGCTGGTCCCTGCTCATGGCCGGAGTGAGTCCAGCGGCAGGGCAATCCGCCACAGGTAGAGATCCGTATTTGTGTATGTTACTAAAAAAGAGGATCCAAACAAATGTGGAAACTATCGACCCATCATTAATATCACATGCAAGCAACATTTTGCTAAGGTGATTCAAAAGTGACTGCAGCGGTATATAGAAAAGGAACTCCTAGAACATCAAGCCAGATTCAGAAGAGGGAGTGAAACCAGGGATATCATTGCTGACGTCAGATGTACATTAGTTGAAAACAGAGAATACCAGAAATATGTCTATATATGATTTATTTACAATGCAAAGTGATTTGATTGTGTGGATCATAACAAATTAGGGATAACATTGTGAAGAATGGGAATATTAGAGCACTTAATTGTACTCATGAGGAATCAGTACATGAATTGGGAATCATTCCTTCGAACAGAACAAGGAAATACTGCCTCATTTAAAGTAGAGAGAAGTGTTCACCAGGGCTGTATCCTTTCACTGTACCTCCTCAATATCTATGCTGATCAAATAACACAAGAAGCTGGACTTTATGAATAAGAATGCTGAATCATGATTGGAGAAAGACTCATTAACAACCTGCGTTATGCAGATGACACAACTTTGTTTGCTGAAAGTGAAGAGCATTTCAAACATTTACTGATGAACATCAAAGAACACAGCCTTCAGTGTGGATTGCGCCTCAACATCATTAAAACAAAAATCCTTACAACTGGGTCAATAAGCAACTTCATGATAAACAGAGAAAGACTGAGGTTGTCCAAGATTTTGCTTTACTTGGTTCTATAATCAACACCCACAGAAGCAGCAAAAGATGCACTGCATTGGGAAGAGCTGTTGCAAAAGACTTCTTTAAAGGATTGAAAAGTAAAGATGTCATATTGAAGACAAAGGTGTGCCTGACTCATGCCATGGTATTTTCAGTCACATCATACGGTTGTGAAAGCTGCATACAGAATAAGGAAGACAGGAGAAGAATTGATGCTTTTGAATTATGGTGCTGGAGATGTCTATTGAATATGCCATGGACTGCAAAAGGAACCAACAGATCAGTCCTAGAAGAAGTGCAACCAGAGTACTCCTTGGAAGCAAGGATGGCTAGACTGCATCTTATGTATTTTGGACGTGTGGTCAGGAGGGACCAATGCTTGGAGGACATCATGTTTTAGAGAATGACAGGTTAATGAAAACAAGGGAAACCTTCAACTAGATAAATTGACACAGTATCTGTAACAATGAGCTTAAACACAAGTAAGATCATATGTCTGGCACAGAATAGAGGAGCGTTTCATTCTGTTGTACATAGGATTGCTATGAGTCACACCCAACTCAATGACACCTAACAACAACAACAACCAAGATTCTTGTCCAGTGGCTAGATTTTCTTCTAATGGAAATGTTGTTGTTGTTTGTTGTTGTTAGGTGCCATCGAGTCAGTATCTGACTCATAGCGACCCTTATAGGGTTTTCACTGGCTGTTTCGGGATTGCCTTGGGAGTGGATTGCCAGGCCCTTCTCCCATTTTGGGGGTGCTGGGAATTGAACTCGGGACCTCGGAGACTGCAGCGCAGTGCTCTACCCACTGAGCTAAATCCCAGCCCTCTA
Organism: Pedetes capensis; assembly: GCA_007922755.1. Lineage (NCBI taxonomy): Eukaryota > Metazoa > Chordata > Mammalia > Rodentia > Pedetidae > Pedetes > Pedetes capensis. The sequence goes on along the minus strand of VMDO01014423.1, from coordinate 13,066 downwards.
ATGGAAATAGTATACACAAATTCTATTAAGACATATACTATCACATTATTGCTGAATTCCAAATAATTTGGAGAAAAAAGTTAGTGAGCCTTTCAAAGAAATTTTTGCAGTAAATATGTAATCAGGTTTTTATAACTGCCTAACACTACCCAGCAATCATGTGCCCCAAATCTGTGGTATCTCTCATTTGGCTCTATAGTCATTCCAACTTGCACAACTCTCTCCTCAAATCCCCCATCTATCTTCATTTTCATCTGAATATACAGGCTAGTTTCCCAAATCACAAAGAAAATATAGGCCTGACATCAGGAATAATCACTTACTTTGCAAGCCTGCTCTAACACACACCAACACATATACCCTCACACACAAATCTACACACCCATCCTCAGACAAAAACACTGCAACAGCACCTCTACTTTGATCTCAGGGTAAGAAGTGTCCTGTCTCCTGCCAAAGCTTCCCCTGCACTTAGGAAATTAACCCCATATATAGTTTTCTTGCCTTTCTACATTTTGTTCTCCTCTTTTCTATCCTCCCTGTCAATCCCTCAACATGGGACCTCAACCTGCTTACTAAATTAGTATCATAATTGATCACACTGTCGCCACTTTTTCTTCCCTGAAATCCACTGCACACCTGACCCATTTTCTCACCAATATTTTTATGTCTTTATCCCCTCCATATACACTACACTCCAACTATTCTGAATTATACATAAGGCTGTGAAATTATACTATTCAACAGCTTACAGTCTTTCTCATGTTCTTCCTTCCAAAAATTCTTTTAAATACTTACTTACTTAGATATCTATATTCTTCCTTTAAAACAGTAGAAAGGTATGGAAGTTATTAATTTGACTCAAATCTTCCAATTCTCTATCAACTCTGAGTAGAAAGTAGTATTGTAACTCATAGTCCCTCATTTGGAATTAAGTTGCTTCCTTTGACTAATGAAACTCTAAATGCCATTACATAACAGGCCAGTCTTATTTTTCACTGTTGCAGTTATTGTGGAAGTACATCCAGATGAAGTCTTTGATGTCTCGGGCAACTGAGCTTTCCTACCAACCCATTTTGGGGATCTAGCCTGCATAAGAAATAAACATTTGTTATGAAATTGAGATTTGGGCTTTCTTGCTCCTACATCATAACCGAATGATAAAAATGATTATCTTTTTTAAGAAGCCCTTCACAAGCACAATATTTTCTGATTTAAATCAACACTGGAGTAAAATGGTTGCCATAATTATCTATTTTCCTTATCAAATTGTACTTCTTGGAGCCAGGAACTGTGTACTTCAACCCTGAATTATCACTACCTAACACAGTGTCTGCCTGCAGCCATAGCCCTGTGGCATCCGATCCCATCGGATCTCGGAAGCTAAGCAGGGTCGGGCCTGGTTAGTACCTGGATGGGAGACCGCCTGGGAACACCAGAAGCTGTAGGCTTGGGAGAAGGACCGGGCAACCCCCTCCCAAAAATCAATCTGCCATTGAAAACCCTATGAACAGCAGAGAAGCACTGACAATAGTGTTTCCCCTGTTGTACGGAGTGTCACTATGAGTCAGATACCGACTCGATGCCACCTAACAACAACAACAACAACAACAACAACAACACAGTGACTATCTCATAGTAAGTGCTTTAAAAATGTTTTGTTGAATTAACCACTCATTCACTCATCAAGAGCCAGAGACAACTTTAGTTGATAGAGAGAGCGTGAAAACAGAGCAAACAAAAGCCCATATGCCATGTACTCTTGTGAGGGATAATAACAATAAGCAAGAAAAATAAGTGCAAAATATGTAGCTTATTAAATAGTGATGTAGGCTACAAAGCTGGGAAAGAACTACAAAGTGTTGAAAATGGACCATCTAAGTGGAAGACCACTAAATGGGACCACTTAATACAGATGCAAAGGAAAGTAAGAAAGAAAAGCAGATATCTAGGGGAAGAATGATTCAAAGGAGAGAAGAGCAAGTGCAAAAACTGTGAGATGGGAAAATGTCTGGCATGTTCAAAGAACAAAAAGGAGTTAGTATGCCTGGAGAGAGTGAATGGGGATGAGAATAGAGACAAAATTAGAGAAAAAATGAGAAATCAAGTCTTGTGGAGATACACAGCCCAGTTTATGAGCTTTAGCTTTTATCATGAGTGACATGGAGAGCCAATAAAGGGTTCTGAATAGTCAGGAGTGGAATGAACAGTAGAAGGGAGGTCAGAGAAAAATCAGGGACACATAATCTTTCATGCCATATTTCCTTTCTTCACAATACCTGTGGAGCATGGATGTATCAATGAATTAAGAAATATTAAAAATAATGTTGAATAATTGATTTTGTGTTCATTAATCACTATTTGACAACACTGATTAAAACCAATATGCAAGTACCAGGCGTGGTGGCACACGCCTGTAATCCCAGCAGCTTGGGAGGCGGAGGCAGGAGGATCATAAGTTTGAGACCAGAGGCAGTCTGCGTAACTTAGCAAGACCCTGACTCAAAAAAGTAAAAAAAAATGGACTGGGGTGCAACTTAGTGGTCTAGCACTTGCAAAGCATGCAAGTTCAAGGAACTGGGTTCAACCCCCAAGAATGCAAAAAAAAAAACCCTAATATGCAAATACCAAAATAATGTAATATATCAAAGTAAAATAATGTACCAAATATAAAGAGACTAAAGATTAAATGTAGCAGTAAATCAATTGTTGTTGTTGTTAAGTGCCGTTGAGTTGGTACCCGACTCATAGCGACCCTCACAGGGTTTTCAGTGGCTGATGGTTTCAGGATTGCCTTGGGAGTGGATTGCCAGGCCCCTCTCCCATTTTTGTGGTGCTGGGAATTGAACCCGGGACCTCAGAGACTGCAGTGCATTGCTCTCCCAACTGAGCTAAATCCCAGCTCACAATAAATCGATAGAAAATTAATAATACGAAATGATTTAAAAAATAAATCAGATAAAGATTTACATTTCTATGACTCCTGCTTCATTTATTTGAATTTGTCCAAATTCTACAAAATCAATACAAGTAAAGACATTTCTTCATTCTAATAATGCCTTCCATAAGAAAGAATTATGTTCATATTGCAGGGTCACTGACAGAAGCAACAACCCAAAACAAGAAAAACAAAGTGAAAGGAAACAAACAAGTCAAAATACCTTTTGTTAAATGTTAAGTCAAATAAACACACCTTGTGTTGTGTTCTTGATGCTGCCAAGTCTGAACTCTGGATAGCCACCAAGGGATAAGATGTTTCCAAAACCAAGGTCTTTACTGAGTAAGTTGTTCTTGCATTCCTGGTAAATTCAATTCCAGATACCAAAAATAATACTCTGTTGATTTTTCTTCCTGGAATTCAAAATAAGAGTATGTGAAAAAATTAAACAGATGATCTCCAGTTCTCTAATTGTTTATAAAATAGAACCACAGAGAAAGTATTTATAAAAGGTTCTTGCTTTGGTAACTCTGTTACCTATTCAATTCAAAAATGTTTTATGGCTCAGATATACTTTAAAAATATTGCATTTTATGTACCATTCTCAGAAGGCACAATTCCACAATAAGGTCTCTGAGAAGTTCTCTTACAAAAAAGTCCTTTTATCGAAATTTACTTTACCCAGTATGTCCCAAAAGATTATAAGTAACAGGAAATGATTCCACTGAGTTCTAAAGTCAGGTATGAGTGAAAAGAGACTAATTTCAAATTATTTTCTTTTATATCAATTTGTACAGGGTTGACCTATAAAAATAATCGTATTTATTCAATCATAAACTTTTAAGTATATGCTACTCTCTAAACATCCATTAAAAATTAACAAGGACCAGTAATCATATAATATAATTTATTAATTTTTATTCAGTCTGAAGCCATACCACTCTGGCATCTGTTCCCATCAGATCTTGAAAGCTAAGCAGATTTGGGTCTGGTTAGTACTTATATGGGAGACTGCCTGGGAAAACCAGGTACAGTAGCTTGGGAGCAGGACCAGGCAATCCACTCCCAAAAAACAATCTGCCATTGAAAACCCTATGAATAGCAGAAAAGCAGTAACAATACTGTTTCATCTATAGTATGTAGGGTCACTGTGAGTCAGATACTAACCTGATGGCACCTAACAATAACAATTTACGTTCAGTGAATATTTACTGTCTACCTATTATATGCCAAACACTGAACTATTCTCTAGGTTTACACTGCAATTATTCTCATATGGATAACAGTATCAAACTCAAATGGTTACTATCTGCTCTCTAATAGTTGTTGTTAGGTGCCATCGAGTCGGTATCCAACTCATAGCGACCCTCACAGGGTTGTCAATAGCTGTTTCGGGATTGCCTTGGGAGTGGATTGCCAGGTCCTTTTCCCATTTTTGCGGTGCTGGCAATTGAACTCGGGAGCTCAGAGACTGCAGCGCAGCACTCTACCAACAGAGCTAAATCCCAGCCCCTAAATATAACCCCAAGTATTTGAGAATACAAATTTTACAGATCCTAATAAGATCTTTAAAAATAGCTTTCATTTGGTAGGCCAAGGTATCCAACGTTTTGGGTTCCTTGGGCCACATTAAGTAAAGAAGCATTGTCTCGGGCTGCATATAAATTATATAAAAAAGTTAGTATATATATATATATGGGCTGGGTTTTAGCTCAGTTGGTAGAGTGCTGTGCTGCAGTCTCTGAGGTCCCAAGTTTAATTCCCAGCACCACAAAAACGGGAGAAGGACCTGGCAATCCACTCCCAAGGCAATCCCAAAACAGTCAGCCATTGAAAACTCTATGAGGGTCACTATGAGTCAGATACCGACTCCATGGCACCTAACAACAACAACAACAGTATGTATTATATATATATATTAAGACTTCTTTTATTTTTTGTGTTTTTACTATAAAGTTTAGAGAAACAAGAACAATATAAAACAAGCAGGAAAAATGACCTTATTCTTAAACAAACATCAATATCTGCTTCAATAGAAGTGGTTGCAATTTTTGGTGAGTTCTCAAGTAAATTTTGTGATGGTCAATTCATGGTGTATACCACTGGGTTTTATTAGATTTTCAAAAGTATTTTTAGCAATTGCTGCATTTTACTTGTCAAGTTGACAAATCCTCCTATCTGATGCACCCTTAAGTGCCTTCAAATAGTTTCAAATCATTTCAAGTTCAACCCATTACACTCAACTGACCAGTTGGCAGTCGCTGGTACTAATCTGACTCACATAATTGACTGTAACATATTTATACTTATTTTAAGTTTAGAATTTCATACTATGGTGACATGCTGGTATGTTGTAAAGAAACATTAGGTGGTGTTATACTTTGGATCTAAAATACCCCTCAAAGGTCATGCCTGAATATCTGGTCTTCAACTCAGCACTGTTAGTAGAGGGGATGGAACTTTAGAAGGCAGGTTCTAGCCTAGCAAAAGTGAGTCACTAGGGCTGGGACTTTCAACATTTTTATCCAGACCTGTGGTTGTTCTTTCTCTCTCTGTTCTCTACTTCTGATCTGCCATGACATGAGTTTCTTTGCCCTGGGTACCATGCCTGCCCTGTCCTCTATGGATGGAAATCCTCTAACCATGAACTCCCAAGAAATTTCCTCTTCATAAGTTTGTTTCTTTCGGTCACAGTGATGTACCAGCTAAGTAATGTAAGTGTCATTCTGTAAACATGCATAGTATCACTTTGGAATTTCAAAACTGGAATTATGCATGAAGTCACAAAGAAAATAAAAACTAAAAAGCACATGATGTTAAAAAATTTTGTGAGGCTTCATTACTAGCTGTCCTGGGCTACATGTGGCCTATGACCCATGGGTTGGATATAACTATTTTAAGCCACTCTTAAATATTAATAATATCCAAGTGAAGAGTAATATGAAAGAATAGTGTTTTTTTAGCAAATAATGCTATAATGAATAAAGTTTGACCCTTACCTCATGCCACAAACAAAAATTAACACAAAATGAATCACAGATTGTTGCGGGGAGAGAGAAGATGGTGGACAGATAGCACACACCTTCTGACCCGGAGTAGAGGGAAGCCTTGATTAATGGTTTGGAGCACACATTGACTAGATAAGACACAGTGATGGTTTAGATTGGAGACAGCGGAGGGAAATGGATGAGCATCAAGATCACGGATCTGGGTCCAGAGGATCTACACAAAGGACAGCAGCTGAGTCACCATTTCACAGATGGCAGATCACCAAGACTCAATGAAGACTCCACCCACACACCCACAGGTACCTGGACCCTACATGGAATACAGCCTTGGCATCACACCAACACCCTGCCGACAGGACACAGACTGCAAGCTCCCAGTGAGTTATCCAGAGGTGGCAGACAGAGTCACCATCCCTAGCAGTGCCCACTGTGCAGAGGGAGTCTCTAGGCTGGTGCAGGATCCTCACGCAGAAGTGTAGGCCTCAGATCAACCAGAGGTGATACATTATCATCCCATCCAACCTGAAGTGGGTGCGGGGAGTGAATGCAGAAGGGGCTCGGAACCTGTGCCAGTGGAGCATGCCCAGAGCCACCCAGGGCTCCATCTCTCCTGTTGTGGTGGGGCAGTTGCATGGGCATGACTTTCATAGATACATGGGCACACGTGCATATTGACCCCAGATCCACTGGAGGCAATTCAATATCATCTCACTGCACCGTGGAATCAGCTAGGGTCTGCAGAAGCAATTGAGTTCCACATGGGCAGAGCACGGCTGCAATCCTGTAAGGAGCACATCAGTGAACTTTGTCACAGGGCAGTCGAGACAGTGACTGCCGCATAGCCAGACAGGCTGCAGATTCACCAGGGTGGTAGGATATCATCCTGCCCAATATAGGGGGGAGGGCAAGATTGGATCTCACAACTGGACGGACAGTCCAGGATTAAACACCTCACTATAGCAGCCATATTCCCCTCATGCCGTAGGCTTTGGGGCACAGATCTCCAATTTGGGGAATGGGTGCCAGAACTCCATGGGGCAGAGAGAATTCTAGGAATGCCCCCACAGGTTCCACTGCCTCTCTGACATTACAACACAGGCAGAATATTTCACAGGGCAGACTCTAAAGGCACGCAGTGCCCCACTTAAACCTGGGGGATTGTGGGGCTACCTGCCATATCCACTAGGCAGAGGGAAGTTTCACAGAAACCTCGTCCCTTAACACAGCCTGCTCCTAACAGTAACAACAACAACAACAACAACAACAAAAGGCTGGCAGGAAAGAGCCCCTTGCCTGCAGCAAAGTTAGCAGCCTGAAGGAAGAGAGATAGGCCCTTTTCAGAAGATTTAACTCTGCCGTGGATAGTGCAAAAAACACTGGCAGCCTGAGTTCTGTAGTGTTCACTTCATCCTTATTTTCTTCATACTTCAGATACCACTTGTGAGAGGATACAAGTGTTTTTGTGTGTATGTGCATTATTATTATTTTTAATTTTTTAATTTTTTTATTAGTATTATTTTGTGGGGGTGGGTAGTGTGTGTATATGCATGCCTATTTTCCTTTTTCTCTTCTTTTATTCTAGTCTCCTCTTTTTCTTATGCTATACATGAGTTTTTGTTTTAGATAATTATTTGATCTGTAAACTTTAACTTTAATTTTAATTTTGACTTTAATTTCTATTAGTCTCTGTTCTCTCTCTCCTCTTTCTCCCTCTTCTGTCACCATATCCTCCCCCTTCTTATCCCCCAGAAGAGAAACAGAATCTATTGCCTCCCTACCCCCCAGCCCAACTGGAATAGTGAACCAGAGAATGGGAAACTGAGTAATGGAGAGTATAGGATGAAGATAAGAGTACCATGAGCTGATGGTCCACTGAACCTACAAGATCTGATTAATAACTAAGCCTATTATGAGTTGAGTAGGGCCGGTGAACTACAGTAAGAGCCCCACAGACTAGACAACCAGGGAGTGCATTGCACCCAGTAGACAACCCAGTGTCTGGGATCTCAGAGATCAGAGAGAATCTGAATGGGACAGAAGTGAATTTAGAGTCTGCGACAGATCCTTGTCTAGGGTTCTGAAGCTGTAAAATATGAGGCTGAGGAGCAAAAATAAAGCGCCAGAGATTCATCACCACACATACTCAAAGGAATAACAGAGGGAGAAGTTCTGCACACTTAGGAAACACGAAATCTATTTCCTGGACCATATTATGGGCAAACAAAGTAAACCTACAAGAAACACAAAGGAGCAAGCTGGATCTGAAGACCCAACAGACCAAAGCCCCCCAACAAAGTCCACCAATGAATCTCAACTCCTAGAGATCTCTGAATTGGAATTCAGAGTTATCATTATAAATATGCTAAGAGAAATCAAAACAAATACCACCAGCACCCTTGAAATCCTTGAAAAGAAGGTTTCTCATCTGGAGTCCTTTCTATCCTCCCAGCTAGAAATGATTAGGAAAAATCAAGCAACAATCATTGACATGCAAACTAAACTAAATGAATTAACCTCTGCAAAAGAATCCTTTTCATCAAGACTGAATGAAACTGAGTTAAGGATTTCTGCTTCTGAAGACGCCATTCAAGAAATTAAATACATACAATTATAAATGGAAACAATTTTAAAAATATTTCCAAGAAACCTCAGACAGAATGAAAAAATGAAACTTAAGAATTCAGGGTGTCCCCGAAGGAGAGGAGAGATCCACCAGAGGACTAGAAAATCTAGAATATGATATTCTCAAAGAAAACTTCCCAGAGATAATCCAGGATATGGATACATACACAACTGAAACATTCAGGACCCTATCCAGAGTAGATCAAAATAGGTCATCCCCAAGACATATCATAGCTCAAATGCTTTCATTAGAAACCAGGGAGGCTATCCTAAAAGCAGCAAGGCAGAAACCCCAAATGACATTAGAGGAAAACCTATTAAAATTATTGCATATTTTTCCATATCAACACTGAAAGCTACAAAGGCTTGGATACAGGTAATTCAAGTCCTAAAAATGAAGAGTTTCCAACCAAGAATACTATATCCAGCAAAATTATCTTTCAAAATAGATGAGGAGTATAAGACATTCCATGATATTGACACATTCAAACGATGTGCAACCACCAAACCAGCCCTATAGAGGATTATAAATCAATTACCACATCCAGGAGAGATAAGACAACCCTACATAGGAAACAAAAAACTTGGTTAGCTGAGATGAGTGACATCCAAGAAAGGAACAAAGCAATCATGATTTATAAACCAGTAACATGTAATGATTGGATGCATAAGAATAGATACTACTCAATAATCACTATTAATGTAAATAGTCTTAACTCACCAATTAAGAGAAAGAGACTGGCTAGTTGGATGAAAAAACATAAATCTTCAATATGTAGTATTCAAGAAACCCATCTAACTCACAAAGACTGCAATAGACTGAGAATTAAGGGCTGGAAAACAACATACCAAGCGGGGTGGGGGGACAAAAAAAAAGGTGTTGCAATTCTAATATCAGATGGATTAACTTTCAATCCAAAACTAATTAGCAAAGACAAAGAAGGACACTACATTTTAGTAAAAGGAACAATCAATCGGGAACCAATAATGCTCCTAAATATTTATGCCCCAAACACTGGGGCACTTAGCTTTATAAGACAAACTTTGCAGAATATAAAGAACTTTATTGCACGAGACACAATAATAATGGGAGACTTCAATACCCCACTTTTGTCAAAAAACAGGTCATCAAACTGAAAAACCAACAGAGAAACATTGAATCTAATTTCCACCCTAAACCAATTGGATCTCAGAGATATATACAGAATATTTCAGCCACACAATAAGGAATATACATTCTTCTCAGCTTTACATGGAATGTTTTCTAAAATAGATTATATGGTAGTCCATAACAATTCCCTCAACAAATACAAAAAAGTAGAAATTATCCCCTGTTCCTTATCAGATCACAGTGGAATAAAATTGGAGCTCAAGAGCAAGAATAATTCCAGAAATTTTACAAAGTCATGGAGAATAAATAATATACTGCTGAATGACCAATGGGTTGTTGATGAAATCAAAATGGAATTTTAAAAAATCCTGCAATCAAATGATGGTGAAAACAGATCCTACCAAAACATATGGGATACAGCAAAGGCAGTTTTAAGAGGAAACGTCATAGCATTAAGTGCCTTCATCAATAAGGTGAAGAAGAGCCAAATAAATGACCTAATGACACACCTTAAGACACTAGAAATCCAACAACAAATCAATCCTAAAAGGAAGATCCAAAAAGAAATTACAAAAAGAGAGAAATATCTCAATTAGAATCTAAAAAGATAATTCAAAAAATTAATAAGACTAAGAGCTGGTTCTTTGAAGAGATTAATAAAACAGACACTCCTCTGGCCAAGCTCATCAAAAAGAAAAGGGAAAAAACTAACATAGTAAGGATTAGGAAGGAAAACAGGTCCATAACCACCGACTACAATGAAATACAGAAAATCATCAGGGATTACTATGAGAGATTGTATTCCCAAAAATATGAAAATACAGAAGAAATGGATAAATTTATTAACACATATCACTTACCAAAGCTAACCCCAGAAGACATAAGTGACCTAAACAAGCCCATTACATATAGTGAAATAGAAAAGGTAATAAAAATTTCCCAACAAAGAAGAGCCAGGTCCTGATGGGTTCACAGCAGAATTTTACCAAACTTTTAAAGAAGAGATAATACCCATCTTCCTCAAATTATTCCAAAAAGTACAAGAGGAGGGAACACTCCCAAATTCACTCTTTGAAGCTACCATCACCCTAATACCTAAACCAGGAAAAATTCATCTAAGATAGAGAATGATAGACCCATCTCCCTTATGAATATAGATGTGAAAATCCTTAACAAAATTCTGGCAAACCTAATACAGCAACATATTAAAATGACTATTCACCATGACCAAGTGGGATTTATTCCACAGATGCAAGGCTGGTTCAACATATGGAAATCAACTAATGTAAACCAACATATCAAGAAACTGGCAAACAAAAACCACATGATCATCTCAATTGATGCTGAAAAGGCCTTTGACAAAGTGCATCACCTTTTCATGATAAAAACCCTTAAGAAGATAGGTGTAACAGGGAAATACTTTAACATCATAAAAGTCACCTAGGACAGACCTACAGCCAACATTATATTAAATGGAGAAAAGCTCAAACCAGTTCCTCTTAGATCTGGAACAAGTCTTCACCAGGGCAAACAGACAAGAGAAAGAAATTGAAGGGATACAGATTGGCAATGAAGAAGTCAAACTATCCTTATTTGCAGATGATATGATCTTATACCTGAAAGACCCCAAAATCTCATCCAGAAAACTTTTAGATCCAATCAACTCCTTCAGCAAAGTGGCAGGATATAAAATCAAAACACAAAAATCAATAGCTTTTCTTTACACCAACTGCAAACAGGAAGAGAAGGAAATTACAGAAACAATACCTTTCACGATAGCCCACCAGAAAATTAAGTATCTTGGAACCAATCTAACCAAAGACTCTTCAGATCTATACAAGGAAAATTTCAAAACATTAAAGAAAGAAATAGCAGAGGACACTAAAAAATGGAAGGACCTTCCCTGCTCCTCGATAGGGAGAATCAATATAGTAAAAATGGCTATCCTACCAAAAGCAATTTATAAATTTAATGCAATCCCCATCAAAATGCCATTGACTGACTTCACAGAAATAGAAAAAAATACAAAAATTCATACGGAATCACAAAAGACCACATATAGCCAAAACACTCTTACGCTGCAAAACTAATGCAGGTGGAATCACAATCCCTGACTTTAAGCTATACTATAGGGTAGTGGTGGAAAAACAACTTGGTAGTGGCACAAAAATAGGCCTGAAGACATGTCGTACAGAATAGAAGATCCAGAAATACCTCAGCACACCGATAGCCACCTAATTTTTGACAAAGGACCAAAGCAAGTTAACTGGAAAAAGGATAGCCTTTTCAATAAATGGTGCTGGGAAACACGGACATTCGCTTGCAGAAAAATGAAAACCAACCCACATCTCTCAATATGCACAAGAGTTAATTCAAAATGGATAAAAGACCTCAAAATAAAACCACAAACTTTAAAACTAAAAGAAGACAAGATAGGTAATACACTCCAACATATAGGCATAGGAAAGTATTTCCTTAATATGACTCCAATTGCGCAAGAAATTGCAACAAGGATAGATAAATGGGATTACACGAAATTAAAAAGCTTCTGTACAGCAAAGGAAACAATTAACAGAGTGAATGAAATTTCCACTGAATAAGAAAGAATTTTCACATCCTATACATCACACAAAGGTCTAATTACCAGAATTTATAAAGAACTTAAGAAAAAGTACTCAAGGAAACCAATAACCCAATACATAAATGGGCAAAGAAACTGAATAGACAGTTCTCAAATGAAGAGGTCCATAAAGCCATGAAGCACATGAAAAAATGTTCAGTATCCCTAGCCATTAGGGAAATGCAACTTAAAACAAGTCTGAGATTCTACCTTACACCAGTAAGAATGGGCAAGATCAATAAAACAAATACCAACAAATGCTGGCGAGGTTGCGGAGAAAAGGGAACACTCTTACATTGTTCGTGGAGCTGTAAATCGGTCCAACCACTGTGGAAATCAATATGGATGTGTCTTAAAAAGTTAAAAATTGATCTACCGTATGACCCAGCTATAACACTATTGGGAATTTACCCAAAGGGAGATGGGTCATCATACCACAGAGATACCTGCATCTCCATATTCAACGCAGCACTTTTCACAATAGCAAGGATAGGGAATCAACCAAAGTGCCCATCAACAGAAGAATGGATAAAAAAAAACTGTGGTACATATACACAATGGAATACTACTCAGCAATCAAAAAAATGAAATAATGCCATTTGCAGCAAAATGAATGGAATTGGAGAAAATTATTTTAAGTGAATGAACACAAGCTCAGAAAGAGAAATACCATATGTTCTCACTCATATGTGGGAGCTGAATCAAAATTATAAGAAGGAAAAAATCCTATGCAGAGGTCGGAACATAATTAAAAAAAAAAAAAAAAA
>VMDO01014422.1:43414-54771 GCA_007922755.1 Pedetes capensis | reverse complement strand
ATTATGGAAGAAATGTTAAAAAGTAATTTTTCTTTGAAAGGTTTTAAACTTTAAACACCTTGTTAGTAATCATGGCAAGTGACAATTTTTCTTTATTATTTATTTCTCTAAGTCATTTGACATTTTTGTAGGAAAGAAAATATTCCTTAAAGCTCACGAGGGTCATTCATTATTACTTTTTCCTGAGCCAAAAGGGAAAACAGTATTTCTTGCTAAAGATGCATATCAATCAGCTTAATTTTCAGGAAATATATAATACCTGTTGGGCTTTTCAAGAAATGAGCAATTAATAACAACATTATCTTTAAATGTAACCTGTTCGAACCTAACAAATTTATACTTAAGTTTTATTTTCATATTATTAATTTATTTTAAATGTCATGTTAAGGTGCAGATGATGAACTTATTTAGTTGGCAAAAAATTGATTTAAACCAAATATATATTTTGGGAATTTAAAACTGTATAATACAGTATAAAATCTCCAGTTTTAAAAAATTTAAAAATCAGTAATTCTCTCTCACTCATCATAATACTGCATTTCAATGATGGGAAGTTAATTGACTAAAAACGTTAAAAATCCATGGACAAAGATCTTCTCAGTACGTAGAAAACAAAATAAGAAAACTTCAACTGTTTGAAAGAAAAAATGCAGATGCTTACAGGGCAATAATGATGAAAAAAGGAATTCTAATGAGAGTTACAGAAACATCTGATGCTACTGAATGCATCTTGTATATCAGACATTTCTACATTTATCATTCTTAATCTTCCTAGCAGCATCATGCTTCAGTGGCCAGATAACATATTGTCCAAATGGGAATACCTTTCAACTCCTAAACTAAGTGTGATACTGGAACAGAATGAATACATGAGAGCTGCTTTGTGAAAAGCAGAACTTATAGTTGCCATATATTACTTAAATTTTTTCTTCGTAGACACCCTCCAACTTTTAGGGATTTGATTTAATTAGCAGGCTTTCCAACATGTCATAAATATCGGTTTTCTCACCTCAGAGTACACTCACAGTTTTGCCACATGTCTTTGCCAACCAATGGGAGCAACAGTATATCACAACCATCCTTGCACAGAAAATGAAAATAGAAAACAGAGCCTATTTCTTGAGAGCATGCCCCATCAGTGCAGTTCCAGTGTGGAAGGACCCTCCCAACTCACTCTGATCTCTCCTGCACATAGCTTGTGTTCCTTTTTAAACTCAGACACCTAGGTGGAGGTGCCTTTTTCCACTCATAATTTTTACTTTAGAACCCCAACCCCCTTTCCTAGGATCTTCTCTCTGCTTCCTTTGGTTCATGACCAGAGGCGCCACTGTTTCCCAGAAGGCAGTATTTCCTAAATAAAACTTTTTTCATTATACTTTTCTAGTTTTCAACAACTAATAGTGATCTTGACCGTCTTTGGAAAGAGTTTGAACTCCGTTGGTAATCAGAATTGGGTTTACCATGAAGCTAATAGAAGTTAATTAGATCCTATGTCAAATTTTATACTTTTATTGTATTCTTTTTCTTAAAATACACTCCTAAAACTATAGAGGCAGCAGGTAAACACAACCCTTCATCCTTCTCTTAGTAAAAATTTATAAATCAGGATAGACAGATCCAGGGACCATTGTAAAAATAGAAATAACAGGAACAGTCAAGATTTACTTGTTCTGAGTTTTTAAAACATGGTCACTTAATTTGCATGCACCAAAATGCACATATTTTAACTGTACAGATTGCTAATTTGGAGATTCAGTTTTGTTTTATGTATCAATATTTTTTTTGATGAGTAGTATTCCATCGTATGACTATGTCTGTAATTTGCATATCCTTATACCTCTTGATTGGCATTGTTGTTTCCAATTTCCAGATATTAAATGCAAAACTGCTGTGAATATTCTTGTGCTACTCTTTTTAAGTATATACGTTTTAATTTCTTTTGAAAATATACTTAACTATATAATTACTAAGCCTTTTAATAAGTAAACTTTTTTTCATTTATACAGATTTTTTATTGGCAATTTTTAATGTACAACTTAATGGGTTTCATTATGACGTGGATTTCATTGTGACATTTCCATATATGCATTTCATTGTACATTGCTCACATAACTTCCCCCTTACCCTCTCATGACCCTCCTCCTCATCCCCCCACCAATGATCTTCTTTCTACTTGCATGTCTTTTTGTGAGAATATTCATGTATATATATGCATTCTGATTTTGATTTAAGTCCAAACTTTTTTCTATAGTGATCTACCTTTTTACATTCTTAGCAGTATTAGATGAGTCATCTAGTCCATTTACATTATTGCCAGCTTTTGGTATTATTATATTGTTGTTGTTGTTATTATTATTATTGTTATAGCTATTCTTGTAGGTTTTTTCTATCTTCCCATTTTTTCCCACCATACTAATAAAGTTGTACTATTTACGTTGAGGTTGACCTCTCCCCCTTCACCCTCACTGACCCTCCTCCCCCTACCATCTTCTCCTATCATTGCTTCCCTCTGCTAGATCCTTCCTTCCTTCTTCTCACTCCTTAAATTGTCCCTTCTATGATAAGTTTAATTGAGCTTTTTATTATGCTTCAATTTATGTTTAGGATATTTTCCTTCCTTTAAGTTTAATTCAGTTCCCACATATGAGTGACAACATGTGATATTTCTCTTTTTGGGCTTTTGTTCATTCACTTAAGCTGATGTTCTCCAATTTCATCCATTTTGCTGAAAATGACATCATTTCATTTTCTAATTGCTGAGTAATATTCCATTGTGTGTATGTACCATAATTTTTTTTATCCATTCTTCTGCTGATGGGCACTTTGGTTGACTCCATATCCTTGCTGTTGTGAAGAGTGCTGCATTGAATATGGAGATGCAGGTGTCTCTGTGATATGATGACTCATCTCCCTTTGGGTATATTCCCAGTAGTGGTACTGGGTCATATGGTAGATCTATTTTTAGTTTTCTGAGGTACCACCATATTGATTTCCAGAGTGGTTGAACAAGTTTACAGGCCCACCAGCAGTGTAATAGGGTTTCCTTTTCTCCACAACCTCACCAGGATTTGTTGTTTGTTTTATTGATCTTGGCCATTCTTACCAGAGTAAGGAGGAATCTCAGAATTGTTTTGATTTGCATTTCCCTAATGGCTAGGGATATTGAGCATTTTTTCACATGTTTAATGACCTTACAAGCTTTGTCATTTGAGAACTATCTGTACATTTCTCTGCCCATTTGTGTATTGGGTTATTTGTTGTCTTCGGAGTTGCTTTATTGAGTTCTTTATAAATTCTGGAAATTAGTCCTCTGTCTGATGTATAAGATGCATAGATTTTTCTCCCATTCAGTAGAGACTTCCTTGACTATGTTGATTGTTTCCTTTGCTATACAGAAGCTTTTAGATTTCATGTAATCCCATTTATCTATTCTTTTTTTTTTTTTTGCAATTTCCTGAGCATTTGGAGTCTTATTAAGGAAATGCTTTCCTATGCCTATATGTTGGAGCATATTTCCTCTATTTTCTATTAATTTTAAAGTTTCTGGTTTTATGTTGAGGTCTTTTATCCATTTTGAATTAACTCTTGTGCATATTGAGAGGTATGGGTCTGTTTTCATTTTTATGACAGACCTAAAGCCAACATCATATTATTAAATGGAGAAAAATTGAAACCATTTTCTCTAAGATCTGGAATAAAACAAGGATGTCCACTCTCCCTATCTTATTTAACATTCTGATTGAAGTCCTATCAAAGGCAATTAGACTAGAGAAAGAAATCAAAGGCACACAGGCAATGAAGAGGTCAAATTATCATTTGCAGATGACATGATATTTTACCTAAAGGACTCCAAAATCTCCTCTAGAAAAACTTTTAGACCTAATTAACTCCTTCAACAAAGTGAAAAGATACAAAATTAACACTCAAAAGTCAGTAGCCTTCCTTTGCACCAACTGTGAGCAGGAAGAGAAGGAAATTAAAACTACAATCCCTTTCACAATAGCCCACCAGAAACTTAAACACCTTGGAATCAATCTAACCAAAGATCCTGCAGATCTCTACTAGGAAAATTTCAAAACATTAAAGAAAGAAAGAAATAGAGGATACTAAAAGGTGGAAGGACCTCCCTTGCTCATGGATTGGGAGAATCAATATTGTAAAAATTGCTATCTTATCAAAAATAATCTATAGATTTAATGCAGTCTGCATTAAAATTCCAATGACAGACTTTACAGAAATAGAAAAAATGATCCAGAAATTCATATAGAGACACAAAAGACCACATATAGCCAAAACACTCTTAAGCTGCAAAACTAGTGGAGGTGGGATCATAATCCCTGACTTCAATCTATACTACAGGGATGTAGTAGCAAAAACAGCTTGGTACTGGTACAAAAATAGGTCTGAATACCAGTGGAACAGAATACAGGACCCAGAGGTACACCAGTACATCTACAACCACCTGATTTTTGACAAAGGTGCAAAGCAAAAAAAAAAAAAATTGGAGAAAGGACAGCCTTTTCATGTTGCTGGGAAACTTAATAAACATTTTGAAAAATCATTTTCTAAATAGTTCTCCAAAGTACATTTCTAATAGAATTCCATTTGCTTCAAGTCCTTGCCAATATTTTATCTTGTCACTCTTTTCAATGTGATCCATTGTTGTGTGTGATGCAGCTTGTAGTTTTGATTTGCATTTCCATGATGATGAATAACATTCATCATCTTTTTTATGTGGTTACTAAACATTGACAGCCAGCAGTTGTTCCATGGTGGCATCCCAAGCCATCAGATCTTGGAAGCTAAGCAGGGTCAGACCTGGTTAGTACTTGGATGGGAGAACACCTGGGAAAACCAGGTGCTGTAGGCTTGGGAGCAGGACCTGGCAGCCCACTCCCAAAAAACAGTCAGCTATTGAAAACCCTATGAATAGCAAAGAAGGACTGACAGTAGTGTTTCATCTGTTGTACATATAGTTGCTATGAGTCAGAAACTGAATTGAAGGCACCTGACGACAACAACAAACATTGACATATCTTTTGTGATATGTCTCTCAAAATTTTTTGCCATTTTAAATGGGTGTTTTCTTATTGAGCCATAGGAATTCTTTATATATTCTTGTTACAAATCATTTTTGGGTTTATTTTTTGTGAATATTTTCTCCCAGTCTGTAGCTTATCTTTTCATTTTCTTAATAAATTTTCCGATGAGCAGAAGTCCTTAATTTTGATGAAATCTAATTTATAATTTTTTTTAAAGTTAATGTAGTTTAAATCCTAAGAATTCTTTCTGAAGCCCAGTGGTGTGAAAATACTTTCCTGTATTTTCTTCTAGAAGTTTATAGTTTTATCTTTTCTATTTTTCCACTATTACAGGGACTGCTTTTTCTCCTTGCACCTAATCAGCAACTTATAAAAGATACACTAAGGCCATGTGTATGTCTAATTTTGCATGAGTTTGTCCCAGGTAGATTTAATATTCACTGATGGTTCTTGCTCCAGTTAATTTTTTTATGATTGTTTAGAAGGGGTAGATTTTCAGTTCTACCACAGTCATCAATTTTTATTATGTGCAAGAAGAATCCCTCCACTCTATTCATCTAATCAATATGGAACAAAAGATTTTTGGTTCATACAGTAGGTTATAATAAATTGTTTCCATTTGTTTAGATTCTCCAGTTGTCCCAGATATTCTCCAATTGTCCATTTATTTACATTCTCCAATTGTCCCAGCTCTTCATGCTGAGTCTTCATTTCTTTTGAAATACCTCCATAATTTAAAAAATAACTTTACTTTCTGTCCTAATGAGATGACACAAACTCAGCTTATATTTTGCCTTCTTCTGCCCTGGAATCAACCTTTTCTCTATGCTTCCTGGGTCTTTGGTTCCTTCTGAAGGGAACTGTTGTGTTAAATACAAATTTCTGGATGTTTAGTGAGTTCCTTACTGCTGAGAGGGTATTAATTGGAGATTTTTTCTGTGGGATAAGATAGACTATGAATTTCTATTAATCCTTTTATCTTTGTGAAAGTGCATCCTGTAATTATTTTATGTAGAAAACTTCAAGCCAACCATACAAGGGTCTCCTATGCCTTTTTCCATTCCATATTTAAATCTCTCTTCATCCAAGTGGGTGTCTTATGAATATTTTTTTCTCAATTTGCTATTTGTACTTTGACTTTATGATAAATGTGTGTGTATGTGTGTGTGTGTGTGTGTGTGCACAGAAGAGATGCAAAAGTAGAATGTTCCTATATATCATTTCTCAACTTCCACTTAATGTCTTACATATTCATAGAAACATTACCCAAACTAAGAAATTATCATTGTTAAATACTATTAACTAAATTTCAGATTTCATTTGAATTTTACCAGTTTTTACATGAGTGTGTTTTCTTTTCTAGACTGCAATCTAGGATTTCACAGTGCATTTAATTATAATGTTTCTCTAGTCTCCTCCAATCTTTAACATCCCATGTCTTCCCTTGTCTTTCATAATCTTGGCAATTTTGAAGGGCACTGTTCACTTAATTTGTAGAATGTTTCTCAATTTGGGCTTATCTGATATTTTGTAGTGAATAGATTGAGGTTGAGAATTATTTGAAAGATGTTAAAGAGAGGTGGTAGACCCTTCTCAGTGTCATATCAAGGGATGTGATGATAATATGTCATGTTACTAATGATGCTAATTTTGATCCTTTGAGTAAAGTGATGCCTGCCAGATTGCTCCACTCTTAAGTTAGTATTTTTCCTGTTGGAATTAATAAATATCTCACAGAAGTCATTTGAGACTTATGCAAATAGCCTGTTTCTGCTTAAACTTATCCAAAATTTAGAATCTCCCAGTACATTTTGCCTGAAGCTAGTATTACTAGTATTACTAAGTGATGTACCAATGATCACCTTTTATTTCTTCTGTTCTTTCTGTACATTTTAATTGGAATCTTTCTATAAGAAAGAGTAGTTCTTTCTCCAGTTTTTTCAGTTTTTCTCAGTTATTTATCTGAGCAGTCCTCAGTCTTTTTGGCACCAGGGACCAGTTTTTTTTGGAAGACAATTTGTCTACCAACTAGAGGCAGAGCTCAGGCAGTAATGTGAGTGATTGGGATTGGCTGTAAGTACAGATGAATTTTACTTCCCTGCCTGCTCCTCACCTCCTGCTGTGCAGACCAGTTCCTGATAGTCCTATAGCTCTGTAGCCAGGGGGTTGGGGACTCCTGACTTATATAATTAGCATAAATGCACAAGTATACATTTCATCATTGCAAATATTATTTTAATGCTCAATGTGTTCCAACCTTGTCCTTTGGGTACTCCTTCACATTGGTTTTGTGCCGTTTTGACATGAACCCATTTTGGCACTTTCTTACTTTCTGATACCACAAATGATCCACAATTCTCCATTTTTAAAAATTTTCTTTTGCAATAGGGGTTGAACCCAGAGCTTTGCCCATGTGAAGCAGTTGCTCTACTACTGAGCTGCACCCTAAACCTCCTTTTTATTTTTTATTTTGAGACAAGGTCTTGCTTAGTTGTATAGTTTACCACTAGCCTCAAACCTGCAACCTTCCTATCTCAGCTTCCCAAGTGTTTTGGGACTGTAAGTGTGTGCCACAGTGCCCTGTTGGAATCACCACTTCTACTAAGATTTCTGTTTCCTTTAATTGGAAAAGAATGGTTAGAAGTAAATATCTAGTTGCTAAGTGTATTTATTGCTCCTAGGGTATTACTGATTTTTATTCATTCTCATTGGATAGAACACCTGCAGCCATACCACTGTGGTGTCTAATCTCATCAGATCTTAGAAGCTAAGCAGGGTTGAGCCTGGCTAGAACTTGGATGGGAGACCACTTGGGAACACCTAACAACAACAACAACAATTGGACAGAACTAAGAAATATAGGCATTCATACCACCCCATCCTCTACACATGTGCTTAGCTCTGTATTGAGGTTGTTATAACAAACCACAAATCCACAGTGATGCCTCCAACTTCAACCGAGCACTACTGAGTTTATTCTAGCCATCCTCATTTGACTATGTGTAACTTCTTTTTCTGTCAGTTATAAACCAGGCTCTTATTATCAACAGTGTATGTATACATTGGATCAACCGTAGCATACATATCCCTCATGTATCTGTCAACTTATGCTGTGGGGGCTTGTGTGTTGCTCTGAGGCTGAAAGCTATGCTACTGGTATTTCAGATACCAGTGGGGTCACCATGGTGGACAGGTTGCTGCTAAACTCTAGACTAAGACAGACTAGGGAGAAGGACCTGACAGTCCAATCCCCAAACAACTAGCCATTGAAAATCCTATGAATAAGTAGCAGAGAAGTACTGTCAAATACAACGCCAGAAAATGGGCTGCCCCCGATGAGCTGGAAGACATTAAGAAAATGACTGAGGAAGAGCTACCTCCTCAAAGTGGAGTTGACCCTAATGATAGGAATGGAATAAAGCCCCTGGGACCTCCATTTGCTGGTGTGGCATGACTCAATATGAAAAGAAACAGTGGCTGCAACAATGGGCTCAAACATAAAAAGATCATGTACATGGCACAGTGTCGAGTAATGTCTCATTCTGTTGTACACAGGGTCATTATGAGTTGGACTTAACTAGATGGCACCTAACAGCAACAAAAAAGCACACATATAGTTTCAGAAATGCTAGGCCATGCCTTTAAGAAAAACATAACCAGCTAGACTATAGTGTTGTGCATATTTCATCTTCAGTCTCATAGTGATCAGTCAAAACACTATTGTCAGTTACTTAGATTAGTTTTATTCCCTAATCTCTTATGTGATTATGTGCTGCACTTATAATATAGTTAGATTTTTTGATCTTTCCATATAATGTGTTTTCATTTTATATATGTAGAGAAAATTGTTGTGGTGTATGGTTAAGGAATTTTTTGAATGTACAGAGCCACAGTTATGCCTCTGCCATCACAATTCGGGCAGACAATCCCATCCCTCAGAATGTTCCCTCTTACCCTATTAAAGTCAGCTCCTGCTCATCTCTCAAACCTCTAGCAACCACAGATCTGTTGTGTAGCACTATAATTTTGCCTTTTGCAGGGTATCACTTAACTGAAACCATACAGTATTTACCCATTCAAATCTAACTTCTTTTAAAATGATTTGTTTAAGATTCATTTTTCTTATTTGGTGAATCAATTGATTGTTCATATTGCTGAGAAATATTACATAGATATACTGCAATTTTTTCAGTGACTAAAAGACTTTTGGGTTGTTTCTAATTTGAAGGATTTTAAATAAAGCTTCTATTAAAATATTCATATATAGATTTATGTGGCCATGTTGTTGTTGTTAGGTGCCATTGAGTCGGTATCCGACTCATAGCAAGCCTCATAGGGTTTTCAACGGCTATTTCGGGATTGCCTTGGGAGTGGATTGCCAGGGCCTTCTCCCGTTTTTGCAGGGCTGGGAATTGAACTCAGGACCTTAGAGACTGCAGTGCAGCACTCTACCAACAGAGCTAAATCCCAGCCCTATGTGACCATAGACTTTCATTTTTCTTAAGTACCTACAGGTGAAATTGCTGCATCATATGACACGTTTTCTCCCCTTATAAGAAATTACCAAACTCTTTCCAAAATAGCCTTGTTGTTGTTGTTAGGTGCCTTCAAGTTGTGTCTGACTCATACCAAGCCTTATAGGGTTTTCAATGGCTGATTGTTTTGGGATTGTCTCGGGGGCGGATTGCCACATTCTTCTTCCATATTTGCAGTGCTGGGAATCAAACCTGGGACCCCAGAGACTGCAGAGCAGTGCTCTACCAACTGAGCTAAATCCCAGCCCACAAAATAGCCTTACCATCATTTTGTATTTACATAATCAGAATTCCAGTTGTATCATCTCCTTGATAGCACTTGACTTGATATAGAATTTTTTGTGTTTGGGAGGGCAGGATAATAGAGATAGAGAAGTAACTCTTTTGCCTAATTTTTTATAGACTTGCTTTTTGTATTGAGTATTCTTTATATATTCCTGATACATATTCTCTGTCAGAAATATGATTTGTCAGTTTTGCTCTCAGACTTCTTATTTTCTTAATATGGTATTTTTGTCATCCAAAATATTTTCTTTGCATAGAATGAAAGCTACAATATCTTTTACCAAATGTAGGTTTTGTGTTCTATTTGGAAGGCCATACCCTACACTCAGATTATACAATTCGCTCATTTTTTTCCTTCTAGGATTTGCATAGTTTCATTTAAAAAATTTATCTGCCTAGTGCATTTTTAATTTGTTCTAGTATATGGTATGAAGAATAGATCTAATATTATCCTATTCCAGATGGCTGTACAATTATCCCAACATTATTTAACAGTCTTATCTTTGCCCTAGCAGTTTGAAACACCACCTTTATCATATGCTGAATTTCCATAAGTCGTGTCTATTTCAGGGATTCTTATTCCATTCCATGTGTTTGTCTATTCATGTACCAATACCCACACTGCTTTAATTTTGTATTAAAAAAGGTTTTGTATTATATTTAAATACCAAGTAAAGCTGTATTTCCCTCATGGCTCTTTTTTTTTTTTTACAGGTTTTCTAGTTATTCTTACATAATTATTTTTCCATTTGAATGTAGTATTAATTTGTCTAGCTGTGGAAAATATTTTTATTGAGATCATGTCAATAAATCAACTTTGAACTGAGTGTGGTGGTGCATGCCCAGAATTCAAGCACTGGGGAGGCTAAGGCAGGAGGATCAACATGAGTTTGAGGCCAGCGTGGTCTACATAGCAAGTTTCAGACTAGCCTGGCCTACACAGCAAGACCCTGTCTCAAAAAATAAACAAACAGTAAAACAAAAGACAAAACAAAAGAAAACATTGAGAAACTTAATTGTTGATGTTATTTGACACTTAAAAAACAAAAGAGGATGTTTTTAATTTATGCAAATTTTCATTTACATATTTTAAGAACTTTTATAATTTTTTCATAAAGGTTTTGAAGTTAATTGTCTAAGTTTATTTCCGAATAGTTATCTTTTTGGTTGCTATTGTAAATTGAGCTTTCTTTTCCATTTTAATTTTCTAATTCTATAGAGTAGTGATTTTGCATGCTAACTTTATATCTATTGTATTGGTTAATTATTTTATCATTTAAGTTAGTTTTTTTTTTTGTGTGTGTGTGTGTTTGTGTGTGCTACTGGGGATTGAACCCTGGGCCTCATGCTTGCATGCTTTGCAAGTGCTGTACCACTGAGCTGCAACCTCATCTCATTTTTTTTTTTTTTTTTTTTTTTTTTTTTTTTTTTTTTTTTTTTTTTTTTTTTTTTTTTTTTTTTTTTTTTTTTTTTTTTTTTTTTTTTTTTTTTTTTT
>VMDO01014422.1:0-43314 GCA_007922755.1 Pedetes capensis | reverse complement strand
ATTGATTCTTTAGGCATTTCTAAGTGTACACTGACCTGTTACCTACAAATAGAGATAGTTTTATTTCTGCTTTTCTTATGTGTAAATGCATTGCTTAAGACCTTCAGCACAATGTTTAAACAATATTGGAATAGTGGATATTAGACATTCTTGCCTTCTTTTTGGCCTTAGTAAGAGTGTCAGTAATTTTTCCCCATGAAATAAGATGCTGGCCCTGGGAGGGAAGGTGGAAGGGAAGAGGAGAAAAATAAAGTGTATGCATGGGGGTGGGGAGGAAGTATCCATCTATTCCTTTTTATCAAAGGTTTTATTAGAAATGGGTGTTGAATTTTGTCAAAAGCTTGTTTTGTGTGTATTTGTATTTTTAATTGGTATGAATTAATTTATAAAATAATGGGTTCCGTTGTGAAAATTTCATACATGCTATTAAGGTACTTTTGTCATATTTACCTGTTACTACCCTCCTGTCCCTTCTTCTCGCAATCTCCTTCCTCTGTACCAATAGTCCCTTCTACTTCCATGCTTTTTTACTTTTCTAGATTCCACATATGATGAAAAAACATGTAGTACTTGTCTTTCTGAGTCTAATTTCAATTAACATTATCTCCAGTTCCATCATTTTTTCCTGGGAAATGACAGGATTCTATTCTTTATGGCTAAATAATACTCCACATTTTCTTTATCCATTCTTCCTTTGATGGGCACCTTGTCTAATTTCATAATGGCTATTGTGAATAGTGCCATCATAAACATGGGTGTGCAAGTATCTCTACTTTCAGTTGACTCTGATTCCTTCAAATATATACCCCAGAGTAGTATAACTGAATCATTTGGTAGTTGTGGTGTAAGATTTTTGAGGAATTTCTATACTGATTTCCACAGTGGCTCCACCAATTTATATTCCAACAATGTATAAGGGTTCCTTTCCCTCTGTATCTTCACCAGCATTTTTCGTTTGTTTGTTTTTTTCTTAATGCTATCCATAATGACTGAGGTGAGACAGAATCTCAGTGTAGTTTTGATTTATGTTTCCCTGATGGCTAAAGGGGTCTAAAACTTTTTAATAGTTAATTGTTTTATTAGCCTGCATCTGTACCACCGTGGCATTTGATCATGTCAGATCTCGGAAGCTAAGCAGGGTCAGGTTTGATTAGTACTTGGATGCGAGACTACCTGGGAACACCAAGTACTGTAGGCTTGGGAGAAGGACCCGGCAACTCACTCCCAAAAAACAATCAGCCACTTAAAACCCTATGAATAGCAGAGAAGCAAGACAATAGTGTTTCGTCTGTTGTACATAGGGTCGCTATCAGTTGGACACCAACTCTATGGCACCTAACAACAACAATAACAGTTGTTTTATTTTAGATATTACTTTTTAGGAGTTTGGTATTTTCCATTATGTTCCATGTCTCTCCTAAGCCCCCCATCTCTTTATTCACACATTCATCTTTGCTTGTAATTTTTTTTAAGAATCATATGCATAATTCTAAAATCTAGGCTGGGGTTAACCTCAGTTGGTAGAGTGCTTACTCTGTGCACTCTGGGGCCCTGGGTTTGATCCCCAGCACTGCAAAAGTGGGAGAAAGACCTGGCAGTGCACTCTCAAAACAATCCTGAAACAATCAGCCATCAAAAACTATGAATAGTAGAGAAACACTGATGATGGTGCCAGGCATGGCACAATGTTGAGGAGTGTTTTTGTTCTGTTGTACGTACGGTTGCTATGAGTTGGACCTGATTGGATGGCACCTAACAACAACAACAGCAACAACATCATCCTGTGACTGAGTCTGTTCTTCTTGATATTTTTGTCTGTACCATGAGTCATATTTTCATGTTTCTCTACTAATGTGCTGAACATTATGGATGACACTGAGGAGACTTTGGATTCTGTCATTTCCTTCTGGAGGGTGTTGAGTATTGTTCTAGGAGGAAGTTAGGTTCCTGAAGATTACTGTGATCTTCTGGAGGCTTGGTTTCAGGTTTTATTGGAGTGGTCCTAAATTATGGTAGGTTTGCACAAGGAGCATCCCTTAGTTATGACATAGGATTGTCATTCTTCAAGTAACTAGAGCTTTTTAATGGAATGACTGAGGAATTTATCAAGTATCTATGACATTTTGGGTTGCTGCTGCAGTTTCTGGTTAGCACTTTCAGCATTCCATCTGTGGAGTTTCTTTAGGGGAGAGGGGCATATGGAGTCTTGCCATGAAATTGTTCAATTAAGAGACACCCAGACACTTTGAGAGTAAATTCTATGCAAATCTTTGGGCTTCCTATGCTGTGTCTCCCCCCGCCCCCTTTTTTTTCTTTTTTCGCAGTACTTGGGAGTTGAACCCTTGGCCTCACACATACTTTTGCAAGTGCTCTACCTCTAGGCTGTTCGCTAGCCCATCTTTTTTATTTTTATTTTCATTTTTTGTTTTGAGTCAGGGTCTTGCTAAGTTATACAGGTTGCCTCTGGCCTTGAACTCATGACCCTTCTGCCTCTACCACCCAAGTCACTGGGATTACAGGCTTGCTGCATGGTGCCCACTTTGTGTCTACCTTCTTTCAAAGGAGTTTCCTCCTAGACTTACACTGTTCCTGGTAACTCTAGACTGTGTCACCTTAGTCCATTAAGATTGCCACTTTCTGAGTGAGTTCTAGCCCTTGCCTTGGGAGGACATGATGGTGTCCTCAGAGGAATAGCTGTAGACATATGGCTCTTACTTAGTGTTGCTTCCTTCTTCCAAAGGATGGATCCTTTTCATTTCCTTTTCACTTTTGGTCACTCTCTAATACCTCCAAATACATGAAAAACTATTTTCTTTAGAATTTTTTTATTGTTATTGGCAAGAAATTTAGTCTGGTACAAATGGCTCCACCATTACTTGAATCCAGAAGGCAAAAACCAAGGCTAATCTCAGTGGAATTAATTCCAAAGTGTCTGATCTTTCCATTCTTCCACACTGTTGCTCCTACTCTGATTGGTACTTTCCAGGTGTGGGAAATGAGTCTTAATTTGGGGTCATTTTCCAAAGGCAGACTACTAGCCAATTGCTGGTGGTCTTCTTAGAGTGTGTTTAAAAAACTAATTTCCCTGTTTTTGAATGGATCAATTGGTAGTCAGTGGAGTAACCACCCTGGGTATTTCCTTCTGAGCTGATCAGTCTTACAGATCCCTGATGACTTTTCAGGCAATGATGAACCTATGTGATGCTCCTATGCTGCAGTCAGTTACAAAAGAGCATAATCTCTTCCCATTTCTAAAAGGGCTAAAGATACTTTATATTGAAGCCTAAATCTAGATTCTAAATGTTAAATTATAATAGATTCTACTTGACATTAGACTTTGCCTGGTAATCCTTATGTTCACAAAATTAATTTGAGCTTTTGAAAAATACATGATAAATCTATAGGAAATAACTCATTTTATCAAAGGTCATTTGCTTATTCTTCCAAATAACTTAGCTCGTTGTTCTCAGAGGAACAGTACCAGACTTATTTGTGATTTCTTTCTTATTTAAAATGGGAAAGTGGTGAACTTCATTTTGGCACTTGCCTTCAGAAGTATTTCATATCAGTGGTGCAGAGATTCTTTCACTTGTGGCATCATCAGGTTATAAAGTATTTGGTATGAGTCATATAATAGGAAGATTATCAAGGCGAATTCTATTTTGAGAGTCCTCAGTATATGAGAATTTAACTACTAGTTGTTAAGTATAAGGATTGCTACTCACTTTATGAAGCATTATCTCCTAAAAAGTGGTTTTATATAAGTGGGCTTCTGACATATTGAAATAAAATGTAATCTAAAAGAATTTGATTTGCCAAGTTTCTTTCCAGGATTTCAGTGGAGAGTCTGAGCTTATGGCAAAGGATAATAATCAATCTATGCTAATTGGCAAATCTCGTCAAGAGGATAGCTGACCTAGGTCCCCAGTAAGTGATGACCATGTATTCTATCTGCAAACTTATTAATATGGTTTTATTAAAATTGGTTATGGTTGCTTTTATCCATATATATGTACATATTTTGGTTATCTACATTTCTGTCCTAATAACTCTTAGTTCTTTTCATTCTATCTGGCAGTTATAATTTAAGTGGTGAATGCATTTTATAATATGGGGCAAAATTCTATCAGCAAAAATTGATGTTTTCTTGAGTGATGTTTTAAAGAGCTCAGTATTGGTTTGTATCTGTAGAATAAACTAATAATGGGGTAAAGCGTTAGAAAGAAAAAGATGAAGAGAAGAACCTAGTAATTTGGTGGCAGCTGATAAAGCCTTGAAACAGTGTCATTCTTATAGAAATAGAAGGGAAGTAATATTTAAGGTAACTAACAAAATAAAATTAAAGAATGTCTAATCAGATTTGGTAACTGGATGAAAATGACTGTGGTGGAATGGTGCAGGAGGCAGCAATTCTGGGAGAAAGATGGTTGTTGAATAAGAAGTAGGATAGCTAAGAGAAAATACAATTTGAGATAAAGGATTATAGTTTAGGGATGTGGCCAGGGGTAGAAATGCCTACTTGGGATTCATTCTCACAGAAGTGATAGATGTAGTGTTGAAAGTGGGAAAGACAGGATTAGCCATCATCTGTAATAAAGCAGATGATGTTATGGTAATTCTGTGGCACAAATTTATAGAAACATTTTGTCTTAAAATGTTTTAGTATGACATATCCCTGAGTGCATTTCTGTAGTAGAAATTGGCCTCTTTTTCCTAGCAGTTTGCAACTCATGTATATTAACCATAGTATAATCTTTCAAATTTATAAAGAAAAAAATCCCTTGGGTGTTCTCTACTGCTTGCTTATTACCATGAAACACATCAGCAAAATGTTAAGTAGTTTTAATATAAGAGCTTTGATTGATTTGAGGTTTCTCTTTGGTGAATTGCTCGGGTTTTCTTCTTCTTCTAATTTTATTAATGATTGTCAAGCTGACATGGAATAGAAACTTCTTACTTTTCTTCTCTATCCCACCCCATGATTACTACATCCTCCTGCCTCAGCCTCCTGAGTGCTGGAATTAAAGGCCTGTGTCACCATGCCCAGCAACTTCTTGCCTTTCAATATACCATCTGCTTGGGCATTTACACTTTATAGCTAGAATAAAAAATCATTTTGTTTTATGTTATTTTAGAGGACTTTTTTTCTCATCCCATGTAATTTTTCCAATGAGCACTTATTCTTGATCATCTCTGGCATTTCCTTTGTTACTGTGACCGTGGAAAACTGGAACTTTGTAGCCCCTTTTAGCCTTCAGATGAGTTATATTCCTGCATGCTATGAAATGAATTGGTTTTTAACTAAAAAAAAAAATCAGACAATTTCACGTACCTGAATCTGGATTTCTGCCTGCTCTCAAAAAAAGGAGAAACTTGGCGACACTGTATTAGGTTGTTGTTGTTGTTCTTAGGTGCTGTCGAGTCGTGTCCTACTCATAGCGACCCTCATAGGGTTTTCAATGGCAGATTATTTCGGGATTGCCTTGGGAGTGGATTGTCAGGCTCTTCTCCCATTTTGTGGTGCTGGGAATTGAACTCGGGACCTCAGAGACTGCAGAGTGGTGCTGTACCAACTGAGCTAAATCCCAGCCCAGCTGTATTAGGTAGCTACTATTTAAAACAATGCTTAATATCTCCTTTTCTGTGGTCAGGAATATGGTGCAGGTTATCTAGGTACTGTGCCTCTCCATCTCTACCCATAAAGCTGTGCTCATGGCCTCTACTGGGCTTGATGTCTCCTCAAGACTCTACTGGAAGAGGGACCATTCCAGCTTACTCCCTCGGTTGTTGCAAGGTTCTCAGTTCCTTCTTCTGTAGACCTCTCTAAAGGACAACTCCTTACATGGTAATTAGCTTCATCAGAGCAAAATTGAGAAGAGCCAGAGAGAGTGCTGTTAGGATAGATGTGATAGTCTTGCCATCCCATCATTCTTGCTGTGTCTTTCATGAGAAACGTATTACTGTAGGGGACAGTATTGTCCAAGGATGTGAATGCTGTTGATATTCATGCTCAAAGCCCTCAACTGTGCATCGTTCCTGAGTTTTCACAGCACGGACATTTGTTAGAGTTCAACTCTGACTGGCTCACTATAAGTTGGTCATGAACTCTCTAGTTCTGAGTTGACCTTTTCCAATCCCCTTAACAGATTTATGTTCCCTGTTGGTATTCTGTATGTAATTGACTTTGCAATTTCTGTTTAATGCCATTGTTACTATCTTTTTCTTTAGAAATATTTGATCCACATTTCCAAATTCTTCTGTTTTTTTTTCTGTATGAAAACAAAATTACCACATGAAGTCAGTGTAGTAGATCTGAAATGGAGCAGACTTAATATGGACTAGTTGCTTAATATATTCCATTTGGGTTTTTGGAAGTTTTCTAGGAATTGTCCAAATTTTGATTCAAGTTTTATTAACATAGTGTATCAAGATTTTTGAGAACAAAACCAATAGAATATGCATACATACACACATACACACACACACACACGTGATATATGTGTACACACACACATAAAATTACAATATGGAGCAGGACAATTCTACAGCTGCACGTGTAAAGAGACTGGTAGCCACTCAATCCAAGAGCTGGAAACCTAAGGAGTCTCTGATGCTGAGGTCTGGAAGCACTCTGGAAAATCTGATGTTGAATCCATATAGAGGCCTAGGAAACTGTTGTTGAGGTAGTTACAGAGGGAGAGGGGTAGGGACGATGGAAGGGAGGGAAGGGCAGAGAGACACACATACCCTGCTCCAGAGGAGTTTTTAAACCTGCTGCTCATGCTGCCCGCCTGCAGCTGTAGCCCTGTGGCATCCGATCCCGTCAGATCTCGGAAGCTAAGCAGGGTAGGGCCTGGTTAGTACCTGGATGGGAGACCGCCTGGGAACACCAGAAGCTGTAGGCTTGGGAGAAGGACCTGGCAACCCCCTCCCAAAAATCAATCTGCCATTGAAAACCCGATGAACAGCAGAGAAGCACTGACAATAGTGTTTCCCCTGTGGTACAGAGGGTCGCTATGAGTTGGATACCAACTCGACGGCACCTAACAACAACAACAACAGCTCATGCTGCCCAGGCTTCCTTTGTTTTCCTCACTTCCTCCTTATAGAGCCCCACCCACTGAATCTCACTGGGTCACTCCAGGGCAGGTCTCTTGTTCTCATGGAGAAGTACAGAGATATACTTCACCAATCCAAGTGCTCCACCAATCCAAGGAATCTCATGATCTCCTCAGGTTGACGACGAAAGCTAACCATCACACACGTATACTTCAATTAAAAAAAAAACCAAGGAAATCCATTAAAATATATTACATAAAAGTTGTCACACTTAGATACCAATAGCTTAATATGTACCTTTCTGAGTAAAGCTTTACTTTTCACAGAAATTTTCAATTCTTCTTAATGAGTTGTTAGTTCAAAGCTTGTACTATTGCATTAGTCTTTTAAAAACTGTAAAATTGCACTCAATGTTGTAAGGCAAGTTCTTCATGGAATTATGCAACTAAAATTAAATATATGAATAAACTGGTAAGAAAGCAGCCATAACTACTTTTCCTCTATACCCTGATTTTACATTTCATAGTTCATCAGAATATATTCTTAATGACTGACTATAACTAGTAACTTTTAAAAACTGTGAACTTATTCTAGTAAAATGTCAGTTTTAGTTCAATTGACACATTATGTAAGATTTCACTAAAGCAAAGGATTTTGCTGCTGAAACAAACATTCATTGGTCTATATCAGCTTTCTTTTGAGGTAAAGAGATTAGCAAAAGGTAGCTCTGGTAAAACTTTATTATTTCTAATTAAAAATCATAAAATAACCCGTGATAAAAGCCTATTTTTCTACAATAAGTACAAGTAATTTCTAAAATAAAAACTCTTAGGTGTAGCAAGATCCTGAAGTATCTTTTTAAATATCCAAGATCTGAATATGTAGAGTTATTTTTGCAATAAGGGGGTTCAGTTATCCAGATATATTGATTATATTGCTTGACCACTCTAATCAGTTAACTGGAATTTTCTATTTCATGACCATACAATACTAAATTTATTTCATAAACATTATGCCTACACAATAGCCTGTGAAAAGAAAATATTTATTTACCATGATTTCTTTTACTATTTTTTAGGATATAAGTTAAATGATAAGATATGTAAGAAGTATGATTAGTCAAAATATTGTAGCTTCTTTTGTTAGACTATACTAGAATGTAGAATATAGTAGACAATCATGGCACCTATGTGGAGTGATTATGTTTGGAAATAAGATGTATAGCATTTATATTTCCATTAAGAGTCTATATTATAACCTAGATCATTATGAAGTATACCTGCTTATGAAGGAGAATTAATAGGTGGCTATTTTACCTAATCTGAACAATAACAAAAATATATTTAAACATATTTTTAGGAAGTCACAATCTAACTTTTTTGATAAGCTTCTGTCATGAAATACTTGTTTTCACAAGAAATTTTATAAATTCATTTGAAAATTTGCTTACCCCAGAGTTCTTTTGCCTGTAGCCATACCACTGTGATGTCCAATCCCATCAGATCTAGGAAGCTAAGTAGGGTCAGACCTGGATGGGAGACCACCTGGGAACACCAGGTGCTATAGGCTTGGGAGAAGGACCTGGGAACCTATTCCCAAAAAAACAATCAACCATTGAAAACCCTATGAATAGCCAAGAAGCACCAACAATAGTGCTTTGTCTGTTATACATAGGGTCTCTATGAGTTGGACATCAATTCAATGGCATCTAAAAACAGCAGCAGTAGATTTATTTTATAAGTCAACTTTTAAATTTATTAGTATTCTACAAGATCAGATCATGTGAATTTATATAAGCATCTTTGGAGTTCTAACTTGTCCCATTAAAGACAGTCTTTTACCTGAGTCCCAGCCTAGTGTTTTAATTTTTAGGAGAAATAGAGAATTTCCTAGGTCATGTCAGCTCCTCATTATCTCCTGCTACACCCAAGGCTATGAGAAACCCTACCCAGACAGACTATCACTCCCCTCTCACTTGAAGAAGTATTGTAGGCTCTGCTTCTGGGCATCTGTTTGAATCCTTCTTATGGGCATCTGGTGTCCTTGCATCTTATCCTGCTGCCACCATGCCATCAGATTTCAACTTTCTCCTCCAAGCAGACATGGGGCCTCACACACTATGGACTGCATCCCTTTGTGGGGGCATCCTGTATGAACATTGTAGTTTGAAGAATGTCTCCAGCAGTGCATTGTGGGAACCTGCATAGCTAAATAGGCATCATCCTTTAGCCTGTCAGAATGGTCAGTTAGATGTTGAGACAGTTTGCATGACTCTTCTCCTCCTCCATGTCCTTGTCTCCACTGCAACCTTCAGCACATCTTAGTGTTAGTTTCCAAGATACAGATCCCTTTGTCCTGGCTTCTCTGAGAAGGGGGAATAAAAAATCTATTACATGAACTTTCTACTACACCATACCGAAATCTAATTTCTTGCTATTAGAAAAGTATTAGCAATACGAAATTCTAACATTTCCAAGATATTTCAGTTATTAGTAGCATAATAACTAGTAGGCGGCTGGCGTTCAATAAATGATATTCATCATCTTTCATTTCATGTAAATAGCATACATTCTGAATTTTAGAAATTCCATTAATTTATGAGTCCATACAGTGATTATAAGAATGTTTTTCTCTCACTAAAGCACATCCCACAAGAACAAAAATTTTTGTTAGCCTAATTGAGTTACTGTATGTTCTTAAAAGTAATTAGATGGTGTAATCTTAAAAAAATTGGCAATTTCCTTTAAGTGACTTCACACTGCAGTTTCTGCTCCAGTTAGCCAAGATGAGCGAAGGGCTCCTCTGTGTGTTCTGACAGATACTAGAGTCACCTGTGTGAAGGAGGCGGCAGGCCTGTGCCTAAGGAGGATGTTTACTGGGTGCTATGTTGGGAAGATGGTACAGCTGCTATCAGACTGTAATTTCTAGTGGATTGGCTGCTTCTATTGTCTTCCTAAATTTAGACCCTTTTATTCCTCTCATTTTTTTCTATTCTGCCAATTTACACCCCATAATTCCTTCAAATTAAAACTCAGAATATGATGCTTCTAAAATTTTTTCTATGTTTATTTGTACAAAAGTTCATGAGTACTTATGCTTGAGTTACTGGATATTCTGCATGTAGCAGATGTACAAAAACAAAATATCCCTTAATAAAATTTGGGAACTCGAAACACATGTTTTCACTTTGTTATAGGGAGACAGTAATCCCAAATTCTGGGGTCATTCACATATCATTTTTCTTGGGAGAAAGAACACAGGAAGAATATAGAAGAACACTTTAAGGTCTAGAACATATTGACTTGTCATTTTGGTTGAACATTATTTTGATTACCCATGACAATGATTTTCAATTTATCTTTAATCCCTGCTCCTTTACCCAATTTCATTCAGGTCTCTAATTTATAAGATATATTAAATAGAGTGCCTTTAGTTGAAATGGTATCTTCTTGGCTTCTTTGAGACTGTTGCTGTATCCCTGATGCTTAGCTCAGGTATATGCTCAGGTATATGCTGTATATACTCTATACCCAACTTCTTGATCAAGTGAAATATAAAAGAATCACTGGAAAATTAAAGCCATTTTATTCTGACATCTTCTGAATGCTTTCAGTTACTTAGATGCTACACAAAACACAGAAGATTATAAGATTTAATCATTTCTCTCCAGGTGCTAGTTTCAGAGACAATATGAACAAACATGAAATAAGAGTGAACAATCAAGGCAGTTGATAATTAAGTTGAACTACATTGCTGTTCTGGGGCTTGTTGGTATTGCTAGCTCTTGTGTGTGCTACAAAGCTAACAAATACCAGCTAACATTTACTCAAAACAGTACTGTAGGTAATACATTCCAGGACCCCCAGTGGATGCTAAAAGTGGAGATGGTATTAAACCCTATGTATACTATGTTTTTTTCCTGTGTACACACACTAAGATAAAGCTTAATTTATATATTAGGTACAGCAAGTGATTTAGCAACCATTAGTAATAATGAAATAGAACCATTATAATAATATACCATAATAAAAGTTATGTGAATGTGATCTTATTCTCTCATAAAATATCTTACTGCACTGACCATCATTGACTACAGGTAACTGAAACCTGAGATAAAGGGGGGCTACTGTAATACCAGATACTTTTCTTATCTTGTCCCATTTCATCCTTACAGTAGACCTTTTGTCATCTCCCTTTTATAGAAAAGTAAGGCTCAGAGAGGTCAAGTTCCTTGCCCAAGCTGAGTTTTGAATCACATTAAATTCATACTCTTGATTATTATACCTCATTGGTACTCAAGGTTGTTCATAGGTGAACACAGAAGGTCTTGGCCTCTAGCACATGATTATAGGGATGTATTTCTTTCTGTGACAGCATTGAAGGTAGCAGTTAAAATGCAAGTGAGACCTGTAATGCAATACATGATATAATAAAAATAACAAATCAGTTGAGTGATCTTTTGTACTTTGAAAGCAGCTTCATATATATTATTGTTGGTATGAATTTATTATGAACTATAGACAATGCCTGCAGTGGTAGCCCTGTGGCGTCCGATCCCATCAGATCTCGGAAGCTAAGCAGGGTCGGGCCTGGTTAGTACCTGGATGGGAGACCGCCTGGGAACACCAGATGCTGTAGGCTTGGGAGAAGGACCTGGCAACCCCTCCCAAAAATCAATCTGCCATTGAAAACTCTATGAACAGCAGAGAAGCACTGACAATAGTGTTTCCCCTGTTGTACAGAGGGTCACTATGAGTTGGATACCGACTTGATGGCACCTAACAACAACAACAACAACAACATAGACAACACCATAGTTTTGTTATATATACTGTTATGTACGTTAGTAAGGATGAAGACCCCCACTTGTCTATCAGCTTGTCATACTGTGGAGACTTGCATGTTGCTGTGATGCTGAATGCTAGGCCACTAATACTTCAGATACCAGCAGGACCACCCATGGTGGGCAGGTTTCAACTGAGCTTCCAGACTAAGACAGACTAGGGAGAAGGACCTGGCAGCCCACTCCTGAAACAGCCATTGAAAATCTATGAATAGAAGAGAAGCACCGTCAAATATAGTGCCAGAAAATGAGCCCTCCTGTCTGGAAGGCATTCAAGAAACTGGGAAGAGTTGCCTTCTCAAAATAGAATTCACTTTAGTGACAGGAATGGAGTAAAGCCCCTGTGACCTCCTTTTGTTGATGTAGCATGAATCAAAATGAGACAAAACATAGCAGCTGCAATAATGACTGGAATATAAAAAGGTCACATGTATGGCACAGCGTAGGGTAGTGTATTGTTCTGTTGTACGTACAGTCACCATGCGTTGGGTTTGGCTTGATTGTACCTAACAACAAGAAAGACGAGGGATCCACCAAAAGACAGCAGATGACTTGTCCTATGTTACAGGAATAGGGACACATCTGCGACTAGAACTCCATATTCCAGGCCCCTTTCCCTCAAGATTTTTTAAGGATTAGGAGATATAGTAAAAAATTAATATTTTTGATGGCCTATCTGAATATATTTGTTAATAGCAGTTTTTAAACCCATAATAATGACCCATGCTTGTCAAAGGAGAGTTGGGTGGGAATTTAACATTACTTAATATGACAACTTGATTCATATTTATTTTTTACTATTTAGTGACATTTTAAATGCCCTTGGAATTAAACTGGAGCCCATTAATTGTTCAATCATATTCTGCTCCAATAGCATTTGTGGAGGAATTCAAACCTGCTTCCATAATACATGGTAACTTAGTAATAGTGAAAGACAGCTTTAGATCACTGTAATGAGTCAATTCTTAGGTATTAATTAGTTAAAAAGCCTTCTCTTCTTTTCCTCAAAATATTTGAAAGACTATATTTCAGTTACACACTGATCTCTTGGTCTTTAGAGCCTAGCCTGAAGAGAAGGAAGACGGTGAGGAAAAAGTCAAGTAGAAACATGGGATAGCAAAGCAGGACATCTTAGTGACTCTATTAGAAGATTTATGTGTTGTCATGGCAAAATATCTGACAGAAACAGCTTAGGGTGGAATGACTTATTTTAGATCATGGTCCAGAGAATTTCAGTCTGTAGTGGTGGGCAGGCATGGCTGCAGAGTCTGTGGCAGAGGGCTTTGCGTCGTGACATCAGGAACAGAGAGCTTATGGGGACCAAGGATGTGTATAAAACCATCAAAGTCCTGCTCCAGTGACCTACTTCCACTAGCCAGGTCCCTCTTCCCAAAGGTCCACATCCAAATGGTGCCACTATGTGGGGACCAAGCATTCAAACACGTGACCTTTGGGAGACATTTTAGATTCAAATCATCAAAGTGACAAACCTGGGCAGATGGAGCGCCAGGGATGTGGCAAAGATGAGAGAAGTCAGACAATATAGATTGGAGCTGGGGATCTTTTGAACTCTTCACTCTGATCACTTGGGCACTTTTCTTTTTTCCTCTGAAATCTGATCTATCATTTCTTTGGCTAATGTTGTCTGGAGTCATTCCCACACTTTGTAGCATCTAGAGGGCAGTCTGGCTCCCAGATGAATCTAGCCCAGCAGTGCTGCAAAGTGACTAGCACAGCTTCAGGGCAGGCAGAGGGCTGCCATTCCTGTTGGGCTACTCATGTTAAGGGCTACACGTGGCTGACACTTATGAAGCTATCCCTTTTACATCCTTTTTTGGAAGCAGGCAAGGGGTAATTGTGAGTACATCAAAACATTTTAAAACATTGATAGGGACTCTCAGGAAGATGTTAGTAGGCATACATTGCTTCTGACGCAATGCTGACTTATGAAGGGAATTCAGAGGATGTTGGAGGGATAAAAGAAGGGTTGAGGGAACCCCAAAACAATGTGTTTTGTTCTTGATACACAGAATTAACAACCAAGCTATATTGTTTAAACTTTTTGAAAGGTTGGTTTATTCATTGTATCCTCTGAGTTGAAACCCATAGATGATTTGTACTGTGCTGCTCCATCTGTTCATAGTGCTAATCTCATATTTCACATTTACCCAGTGAATTTTATCTCAAGGGTGCTCGATGTAACGTATTGAATAGATAATCCTTCTCTGTAGCCCTGAAAACCACTACCCCTTCTCTGAAGAGAATATTACCTGGGGAGTCAAAGAGCATATGCCATGGCTGGTCGGTTTGCTCTTACATAATGGTTCTTAGAAATTTCCAGAAATACTAACATATTAAGACACTAGCACAAAGGCATTGCCCAGTTGCTCGTTGCTCTCTACAGCTTACCTCTTTTCAATGATTTCTTGGTCCTTACAATATCTGGACAAAATTCTAACTTGATATCAAATATTGAGTACCTCTTTGGTAGAAGCTAAGACATTGAACCTTAATCTTAACAGAAGGCAGATGCTGTGGTCTAAGGAAGACATTTAGACAGCATAACTCCAAACAGAAGGTCCTATCAACTAGTCTAAGTTGTATCCTATCTGCTAGTCTTGAGCCATATCTACAAAGAGATTTTTGGAAGAGTTGAGGTTGTGCAAATAACGTAAGTGATTGGCCAGTCCATGTTGTCTTATCTGGAGACACCATCCTGACACCATCTTGATAGGTGAATTCCTTACTGTGAGCATTCAGCAGGACTTGATGTTGGGAGCTATTCAGGGACAGTAGCCTCTTTCCCTCTCTGCTTCATCAAAGGAAGTCACAAGGGCGAACCATCATTCATTACTAGAGCTTCAGAATTCCTGAGGATGGGAAAAGTATTTCTGGAGTTGGGTAGGTTCCATCTGGCTCTTACCGTTCCTCTTAGTCTTACCTGTCACAGAAAGACGCTCAGGGCTTCTTTGCAAGCCCATCAGGGACACTAAATGGCAGAGTCAATGAAAGTAAAGTTTACATTATTAAAACAGCAATCATCTATTTTCTCACCTTTATACAACTCATGCTAGAGGAATCTAAGCTGCATTTTATGAATATATCACTCATTCAACCAACCCTAAACAGTGTACTCATGCTGGGTCAAGGAAGTTATTGGTTTTTACTGATGTGAAGAGTAATAAAATACACATTCCCTTCTGTCAAAGAGCTCATAGTATGCTAAGTGAATACTTGTAATACAAAGAGCACCTAATAAACATTGCTAACCTACTAATCATCTGGGAAAGCCTTAATTTCCTTATCTGTAAAATGGAAATATTATATGCTGTGGTCTCTTCGTTCCTCTCCAGGTCTGGTGTTTCCTAGTGCCTTTGGAACTATTACCAATAAATGTTATAGTTCTTAGGAATGCACACTTTCACTAGATATAAATTAGTTTCATTTTTCAGCTTATCACTATATATGCCCTTCCCCATGGTTACCAAACACTTGACCAGCAACCTTAGATTATTAGATTCCATACCTATATTATAAAGCTTTCAAACCTAAGAAGTCAAGTTATTTTCTCATATGGGAAATATGACTGGACAGGAGGAAATATATAACTCAGATGCATTACAATGTTTATGATGTTGCTGAAGTCCATTCTTTATCTGGGACTCATGGCATACTGAAAACATCTTCTAAATGATAGTCCTAGCTTCTGCTCCAGTGTGCCACAAATGTGAAACCTCTTGGTGAATTGAGTTATGATTAGCAATTAAAAACATGTTGTTACCAGCAGAGTAGAGAAGTAAAGCCCCAACAGAAAAATCATAATCAAATTACCATTCCCATTTAATAAAGTCCATGGCAGATTCAGCATCACTTTGTGTGGGAGCAGGGAGTGGGAAAGAGAGGAAGGTAGTAGGGAAGAGAGAGAAAGAGGTGGTGGGGAAAGGGGAGAGGAAAAATATGGTCAGCATCTTTGAGAAGAAAGGAAGGAAGTTGTGTGTTTGTAGATGTGTAGACTTGATCATTGCCTTAACTCTTTCTCTCTTATTAAGCAGTTCTTTCCTTCTCTAATCAACTTACTTATCTATTATGTGAAAGACTGTTTTTAAAATGTATCCTATCTTCTCTTGCCTCTTGGCAAGGTGGATTTTATAATTTATAATCTCTGTAACCCTAGATTTAACACTTGGTCTCTCTGAGCCTCAGTGTCCTCACCTGTGAAATGGGGTAACACTGTCTTCACAAGGTTCTTTG
The DNA here is from genome assembly GCA_007922755.1 of Pedetes capensis. Classification (NCBI taxonomy): domain Eukaryota; kingdom Metazoa; phylum Chordata; class Mammalia; order Rodentia; family Pedetidae; genus Pedetes; species Pedetes capensis. The sequence continues at coordinate 27,161 of VMDO01014422.1, read as the reverse complement.
TAAGGATTTAACAAGCATGTATGGGAGAAATTATCACAAATATACCAGCAGCCTTCAGTGATGATATATGACCATAAATTGGTGCTCGTGAAAACATGTCAGTGCCTTCTCTTGTATATCACATAGGCTCGAAATGTAGCACTTGGCTTCTGTTGGCATTAATCCTGTTTCACAGTTATGTGGAATCTGTTTAATATTGTGAACTAGAGAAGTTCTGCTTTTTGGGTGCAAAAAAGACTGAAAATTTCGGATAGTTTACTCAAGAGACTTGTGGTTTTTAGGATACTTTTCATTTATGTATTATTCCTAAATAATACTTTTAAATAATTATTTTCTTAGTTTTCTTAATTTATGGTTATTATTTTCTTAATTATAGTTATTTTCCTAATTATACATATAGCAATGATAATTATGTTACATATATAAATAAAATAGTAATGAATCTAACTTATCTATGTATAGATTGGAAACTCATATTAGATGAGCACAGTCTGATATTTACTGTACTTAAAGTATTAACTGAATGTATTCTATAAGAAAGACAAAGTTTACAATTTTGTGTATGATTTTGAGCACTGGAAACATAGCCCAGAGCTTGATGATTCAAGTGAGGTCTGTACCATTGTTCTGTAGGCAAGGCAGCTTTGGTATGCCTAGCTTAAGCAGAGGATTTAGTGTGAGTCCTTGGTAGTCAATTTCATTTTCATCCAAGATCATCAGTAAGTAAAGTACAGCTATACCTTCTGAGTATCTGAATGGAAAGCCAGGAATCAGATCCCTTTCTTTCTCATTTTTAGTCCATATGGTCCTTTCCATGTTATTTTCTCTATGATTTTAGTGTGTTGATTTCATTTCATTTTCTTAATTGGTTTATTTTGCTTGATTATGTTGGATATTACTTAGCAAATCCATTTCTTGGTCCCTCAGACTATAGGGTGGCCATAGCCAACTAACTACAGTCTTTGTATTTTGGTTCAAATTGTCAAGGCAGTCAGATTCCATGTTGGTTGAGTTGGAGCCAATTGTCTGTTCCTAATACATTTTGCAGGTTTGGATGGGAAAGTTTCAGTCAATGCACCATATCTAGTAGATCCCTTACAAGTTTTGTGAGCTTGGATAACGTTGTTGTTGTTGTTGATGTTGTTGTTGTTGTTAGGTGCTGTCAAGTCAGGTCTGACTCATAGAGATTCATAGGATTTTTAATGGCTGATTGTTTCGAGATTGCTTTGGGAATGGATTGCCACATCTTTCTTCTGGTTTTGAGGTGCTGGGGATCGAAATGAAGACCTCCTAGAGTGCAGAGCAGCACTCTACTAAGTGAGCTAAAGCCCCACCCTGGATAACATTAAGTTCACTTTTCTCATCTGAAAAAAAGTAAATAACATCACTTTCTTCAAAGGATAATGTAGGGATCAAATAAAATCATGTATGTGAGATTGTTGGGTAAAGTATAGAGTCTGAGAACAAGAAAAGTCTACTGTAGGGGGTAGTGGTTACTAAGTTGTATAGGGTTTTCAGTGGCTGGTTATCAATTCATAGCTACCCTGATTGTTTGTGGGGACTGCTTTGGGAGTGGGTAGCCACATCCTTGTCTCATTTTTGCGATGCTGGGGATCATACCGAGGGCCTCAGAGAGCTCAGAGCAGTGCTCCACCAACCAAGCTAACCTCCAGCCCTGGTTACTGAGTAGCAGATGTGTTTATCAACTGATATTCTTAAGACTAGAGTTCTTTCCCTTTAACTTCAATCCAAGTCACTTTAAAAACTTTAACCCTTATCATACTCTAAGACATGAAAGCTGAGGAAGTAGAGTCTCTGAAGAACGCACAGAGATTCCACTATTTATGTTACTAGAATGCAAAAACAGGCAAATAAGTGTGAATTGAACTGGGAAAAAGATGGATCTGTGTGTATTCCCAAAGGTTGAAATATTTAATATGTCACTGAATCTCAACATTTACAATGTATCTCCTTTTTATTACAAAGGGCAAAAAGACTTAGAAATATTGCAAAAAAGTGAATGAAAGTGGCTGATCTTTTGAGCAAATATACTTTATAGCTGAACTCTTACCCTTGAACTAATTATTACTTGAACTAACTACTTTCTATCAGGTCAATGCACTGCATTTATCATTTTCCCTTCAGAAAACTAAATTCAGTTTTTACTCTGGAAATGTTGATATCTAGAGAGAATTGTATAAATGTGCAATATATCATTTTGAAAATAAAATGTAGAGATGAAACAAAAATTAACTAGTCAATACGAGCCTTTTTCATGACATCCTGGATTAAATGTGTATCTAATGTAGTTTATTTTTAATGGTCTATTGATGCCATAAAATATAAATTGGAAAAATCCAACTGACTCATCCTCGTTCCTAAAATGCTATTTATGAGACAGGATTTGACATTTTCCTTGCAACCACCCCAGTCACACTGAACATCTTGGCATGGTCTAACTCTGCTGTAACCTGAGGCGATATGACTGACTGAGATGTTATTTCTGGGGTAATATATCAGCTTGGATTGCTAGTTACATATGAAGATGCTTAATGAGTTTTAAGAGAATTTGCTGAAATCCTATAAGACATAATTTGAATAATAGTATTTTATGGTATCATCATCTGATCGGATGGGCCATTTGGGTGGTTTGGCCATCAGTGAATTATATGTGTAAAATTTAGAAGCCAACATTCACTTAATATACCAATGAAGTTTCTCTTGACCTTCAAGATGGCTTAGGGAATTAAGACCAATACTAAACATATGATGTAATCTCATACCATATTAAATATTATTGCACATGTGAATTTCTCATCATCATCACAAAAATCCAAGTTGTCTATACAGCCAAGAACTTTGATAAGAAGCTTCCATAAATCAAAACCTCTGCCATAACCTGTAGGCTACTTCACCTACAACTTTTTGTTAAACATTCAGCTTTCTAATTTCTATTTATTTCCTACAAAAATTTAACATACCTATTACTCTCATTTTTTCACTTCTGTGATATCTTCTGATTATATGCTTTTAAACTTTCTTTCACATATTTGGCAAGTAGATTGTGAGTGCATTGAGGGTAGGAACAATGTTTTATACTCTGAATATGGTAAAAACATTGCTCACTAAATTAATGCTCATACACAAGGTGCTCAATAAAAGTTTAGTGAATGATAAGGACTTTTCATTGTTGATAGCTCAGCTTAGACCTCTCAGAAGGTCATGGGTACTTTTTATTTCCTGTGTCTAGTCAGTAATGCTTACCAAAATTCTTTTCCATTGAAATTATTTTCTTTTATCAATGAAAAAAATTCTGTAATATATTTTACATCTTGTTAGCAACTGCATGCAATTTTAATCCTGTTTATATTTATGTTTCTTGCACCTTATATTTTCTAAAAATGGGAAGTTTCATATGTGAGATGAAAATGATGTTTATATATTCTCATAAATTCATGCTTGTTGGTTTCTCTGATTAATTTACATTAAGTAATTTAAACAAGGGGCTGGGATTTAGCTCAGTTGGTAGAGCACTGCTCTGCAGTCTCTGAGGTCCCGAGTTCAATTCCCAGCACTGCAAAAATGGGAGAAAGGCCTGTCAATCTGTGCTGCCATTGAAAACCGTATGAGGGTCGCTATGAGTTGGATACCACCTCAATGGCACCTAACAACAACAACAATTTAAGCAAGGGAGAGATATAACATTATACTTTAGAACAATCACTTTGCACTTGTAGAACAGAGAGGTAAATACTAGAATTGAAGCAACCAGCCTTGAAGTGGTTGGTATCATTTAGGCAAGAGATGTTGGTGAAGATATCAGGGTCTAGTCTAATAGCATTGGTGTGAGAAGAATGTGGATAGATTCAAATGATATTCAGTAGGTAAAGCTTTTTAAAATAAGAATAATAATTGATTTTCAGACTTGCTGAAGAGCAACAGGTAATGGTATGTGTTCTGTAAGATACCACTGGTTGCATTTCAGAGACTAAATAAAGAAAACCAGAGGAGACATGGGAGCTTGTCAGAGGGAAATTGCAGTTTTCCATGATGGTAATGTAGACTAGGGTAAAAGGAGCAGAAATGGATAGAAGTGGACCAGTTTGTGTTCCGAGACTAAAGATAAGAAGAAGTGATAATATCTTGGGTATGGAAAGGATGAGGGAAATGGAAGTGTCAAAAATGACCCCTATATGTGAGTAGGAGTGTAAATCCTGGGGGAGAGAGGAATATGGATGATATTCCTTTGGATACACGCATGCACGCACGCGCACACACACACACGCACACACACACACACACAGGTTGTTTTTAATTACCATTGTAAATATGTTTGCAGAATGATAGGAAGGATAATTCTAGCATTAGTTTTGTTCTATCTTGCTGTTATTTTTAATAGACCTTTTGTATTTAGGGAAGAAAATACTTTCCAGAGTGGCTGTGATCCAGAAGACACCCCCGCCCTTTACACATACTTCTCGCCTCCTTTCAGCAACTCTATTAGAAATTATGCTTTGAACTGCTCCTTAACCATAATTCCTAATTACAGTAGCTCAGACTTTAAAATAATAAAGTATAAAACATCTAGAGTTTTCTTGGATTAGAATTTTTTAATTTCTGCATTTCAGGCATCTCTGAAACCAAAAACAGTGGTAGGGAAATTTTTATTCTTCCCTATCAAAATGTTTTTCACATTTTGTGCAGTAATAGCCATGGGCTGATTCCTAAGATCCATTTGCTTATAGCCTAAGCAGTGGAATTTCTGAGGCTGAGGATAAGGACAATGGTTTTTAATGATAATTTTAATTTAACATTATCGTGTAAGACATTCTACGGCAGTTTATATGTCCACTTGACTGAGCTAAGACATGGCCAATTAACTGGTAAAACACTATTTCTGGGTGTGTCTGTGAGGAAATTTCCAGAAGCTTAGCATTTAATCAGTAGTAGAGGAAAAATGCCCCTTCATTGTGGATGGGCCTCATCTAATCCATTAGGGCCCAGGATAGAGCAAAGCAGCACAGGAAGGTGAGTCCCTTCCTCTGGAGCTGGCATAGCCATCTTCTCCTGACCTTGGCATTAGGACTTCCTGTTCTTGGGCCTTTAAATTCTATCTAGAATTCAGACCACTGGCCCCACTGGTTCGGTGGACTTTGGATATGAAGTGGAAGAACACTGTGGTTTTCATGGAGAGCAGATCATGGAACCTCTCAGCCACCACAATCACTTTGGCCAATTCCTCATAATAAATCTATGTATCTACTTACATCCTATTGTTTTTATTTCTCTGAGGAATCTGATTAATAGATGCACTAAGTGCCTGACTATTCAGATAACAATGAGTACAAGATCATTAATTTTCCATTGTGGGACCTTGTATAAACTTAACTTTAGGAATACTAAGAAAAAGAAAAGGATAATTGATATATGGCACAAAATAGGTGAATCTCAAAATCATTATCCTAAATGAAAGAAGTCAGGCAAAAAACAGTATATACTATATGATTTTATTTATAAATCTTTAAAAAAATGCACAGTTGTCTGTAGTCATAGGCAGACTTTTCATTATTCTTGGAGCTAGTATTTGGTAGATAGAGGAGAGACCTGAGCACGGGACATAAAGAAACTTTAGGTAGTCATGTAGGTATTCATTACCTTGATTATAGTGCTGGTTTCACATGTCAAAGCTAATCAAATTGAGACCTTTAGATATGTAAAAAGTTATTTTTCTTTAATTATACATCACTGAAAAAATTTAAAACATACTGTGACTCGAGAAGAAAAATAAAGTCCCTTCCAACTTCACATTCTGTGATTCTCTTGTTATAGAAGTGAGGGGCTTATAGGCAAAGTATTTTAGGAGAGTTACTTTTGTACCTAGTGTTAGAGCCAGTTGGTTATGGTCACTGATTACTAGCTCTGAGTAACTGTTTATCACAGAAGGTCTTCTCCTTCTTAGAGCCTTACCAGTAAGACAAAAATTCTCTGAAGTCTTAACATGCTTATGGGTTGAGGAAAACTGTGTGTGTGTGTGTGTGTGTGTGTGTGTGTGTGTCCTCTCACATACTTCTCCTTTCATATTTGTGAAAATCCTGGCCCAATTAGGATCAAGTCAAAGCTTAGAATTTTAAAGAAAATATTATGTTTGTTGTCAAAGGTAGATATATTTATGGAACGTGATTATATTGGAAGTTAAGTCTCTTTCACACAGTGTCTCGCATTTTAAATCTTTGATTTGAGTGGCTTTTTAATGACTTAGAGTTCAATAGTGATCAAATACATTATCTAAATTATCACGGATTTAGTTTAGTTGGTAAAGCATGGCTGTGCAGTCTCTGAAGTCCCAGGTTTGATTCCCAGCACTGCAAAAATGGGAGAAGGATATGGCAATCCACTCCCAAGGCACTCCCATTGAAAACCCTGTGAGGCTTGCTATGAGTCAGACATGACTTGGTGGCACCTAACAACAACAACAACATAAAAACTTCATTTCTTCCTCCCTGTATTAAATATTGAAGCCCAATGTTTTTCCTGTACTTTTTCTAGAATATACTTAACAGATAAGTTTTAATTTGTGTTTCAAGCATTTGGCCACAGATAGGCCAGAATTTAATGAACATGATTAATACTATTTTTGATAAATTCTGATTACTTTCTTAAAGAAGTACTTTCTTAGGTGAAAAATTGAAAACAATAGCAGTTTATAAATGTAAGTAGAATAAAGTTACAGGGTTTTTAATGTTCCATATTTTGAACACTTTGTTATCATAAAACATACAAAGACATTGCTTCTATTTATCAACCTGTTTTTTACTTAATAAAATGTTATGATGCTGGAAAAGATATATACATTTCTTTCCTTCTAGAAATAACTAGTTACTGTTTTTTCTCACATGTTCACTTTTGGAGGCTTTTACCTTGGCATTCGCATGTCCACCATGATGCGATGGAATGAGGATCAGAATCACATTTTGGTTGTAGGAGGGGGTCTTTCACATTTTCTAGAGGAGACAGCAACATAGAATGTCCAAAGTTAAAATGTAGGACAAAGACTATGGCTTAGGTGTAATCTCAAATCTTCCAGGCCTCAAGAAGTTGAGAAATCAGTATGTATAAATTATCTTAATAGAAAGTAATTAAAAGTGATACTGTAGAGTTGTGAGTGACATTACCTATCCTTTACAATGAGACTCATTCTTGTGGGTTGTATCAGCTTTCTATTGTGTGTTAGTGATTTCCCATCATCTTAGTGACTTAAACAATGAAAATGTATTTTCTTAGAGTTCTACAGGTCAGGATAGATGTCTAGCCTTGCTCTCACTGGGCTAAAATCAAAGTGGCCGCTGGTTGTGTTCCTTCTGGAGGCTCTGGGAACAGATGTTTGTCCTTGTATTTGTCAGCTTCTCATGGCCACTTTGCATTCCTTGGCTCTTGCCCTCCTCCCTCTATCTGCACAGACAGCATTGTTGCATCTCTTGGTAACCTCTCTATGACTCTGGTCTCAGAGAGGAAATTTCCTTTAAAAACACATGTGAGGAGCCAGGGGCAGTGGCACAGGCCTGTAATCCCAATGACTCTAGAAGAGGAGGCAGGAGGATAACCAGCTCAGGGCCAGAAGTAGCCTGTGTCATTTGGCAAGACCCTTTCTGAAGATAATAATGATAATAATAATAATAATAGTAATAATAATAATAATAATAATAATAATAATAATAATATATGGGCTGGCAGTGCAGCTCAGTGGTAGAGCACTTGCAAGTATATGCAGGACCCTAGGTTCAACCCCCTCATACCACAGAAACAAATAAACAATATTAAAAAAACAAAAAAAAATGTGATTAAGTTGGACCCACCTGCATAATCCAGGATAGTCTTGTGTCAATGTCCTGAACCTTAATCACACTGCTCAGTCCCCTTTCAAAGGTAAGATTACAAATTTACATGATCCAAGGATGAAGGCATGAACATCTTGGGGAATTCATTATCCTGCCTAACATATGGTAAAATATTAGAACATTTGGGCAATAAAACAAGGACAGAGAGAGATTAAATAACTGGACATGTTTGAAGAGTGTCTGTGGGTATGGATTTCAATAGAAGCATCAGCAAATGAAAAATAAAATTATCAACAGGAAGAAAAGTAGGCATGAGGGCATTGCTTTATAATTACTAGTTGCCCCACTTTGCACACAAAGCTACTTTCTCTTTTCATTCAGTATTTAAATAAACTAATTACACTAATGGGCCTGTTCTGTCATCTGTTTCTCAATCTGAGTAGCAGATGGAACACCATCATTTAGGTACTTGAAGTTCTCCAGCAAACATTTAAGTGAATTAGTTGAAAATTACTAAGGTAAAAAGAGTGAAATAAATAGTTGGTGTTTAAACAAAGACTTCCTTGCCTAGAGTATATCTAGGATCCACGGGAGAATAATAATAGCTTAAATATCAAACTATAAACCAATTTTGTCTTCCCAGGAAAATGTTTTTTATTTTAGTAGGTGAAATTATGACATATACACATCAAAAGAAGGATGAGACTTAATTCGAGTTTTCAAATTACCAAAATTAAAAATTCCAGTTGTCAGAAAACATAATTGATAAGGAAAAAGGCAGATCACACTTGAAAATCTTTAAAAAATATTGCTGGGTCATATCTTCTTTGCTTTGGTTAATTAAAGGCCTTTATGTGTTACAGAATCCTTTTAAACTATTTTTCTTACTGAATTGATTTTTAACAAATGAGCTAGGTAAAAGTAATATTTATGTTAAGTTGATACACATGTACAAATATAGCTGGATTTGATGATCTTAAAATTAATTATAATTTGAAATTTAGAGTTAAAGTTATAATATCAGTCACAGTTGAGTAAAGCAGAGATACAAACAGGATAGGAAGACAATTTTGCATGTCATGAGAAGTTCTTTTATCTCAAATACATAGACATTTCCAGAAATGCCTCTCATTCCCCTTTCTGATCTCTATCAAAGCAATCACTGGGTTTAGATACAACAAGTACTTGAATTATGCCACAGAATTATTTGGATTACTGCTAAAAGTTAACTTATATATGAATGTAAGTTAATAACATATTTACTTGCATAATTATTTTATCCCACTTGATTGTACTTTTCCTTGAGTCTCAGCTCAGAAAGGGTAGAATTGAGAGGAGATGGAATTTGGAGGAAAGAAAGGGGAAGGTACACTCATTATACATTACCACCTACCTGATACACTAGTCCCTAATTTACGCCCATTCATTGTCAGCTTTTAGAGTTAGTTATCCAGGAGAGAAAATTGAGGCTTAGGGTGGCCAGGAATCTTGCACAAAGTCAAACACACCTTAAGCATTATAGCTAGGCTACAGCTTTAGTAGGCTTAGTTTCAAAGCATCATTTTTCTCATCATCTCATGAAGAGTAATGTCTTCATAGTGTATTTATCATAGTTACACTTGAGTTCTCTTTCAGGCCAAGATAGTACCATTTTGAAAACCCTCTGTAAGGCATGTAGACTGATACTACTGTGAAAAGATATTCACTGTAACATTATAATGCCCAGGAAAATGGAAACAGTTCAATAAATTCCTGCCTCCTGATTTGACATTTTCATCCATAAACAGTGTTTTATAAAGAACTTATAAGTATTATAAAGAACTTGTGCTTTATAATTATAATGAAATGGGCAAAATTATAATGTTTTAAAAACAAGATTGAAAGTTAATAATATGTTTTTTAATTATAAAAATGCATAAAAAATCTAAATTAAACTACAACAATGTTCACAGAGTTTGCCTGGGGAATTCTGGTTTATTGATAATTTTTTTGTGCATCATTATATTCTTCCAATATAGCTAGAAATACAAAGAAATAAAAAAGTTCAGAAGATTTTATGAGTATTTTTAAGTGGCCAAGGAGGAAACAAATATCCTTCTTGCCAGATGGGACTTATTGTTGCAAGTTAAATTAATCCTGTGATTTTCTTATTTAGATTAAAACCAATGGAAATTAGGTAATGACTATAGACCTAGGCATGATGTTATCCCAGCAAAATGAAAAAATAATTAGAAAAGTTATACAACAAAAATTCTTCAACTATGATAAATCAAGATAAAGGATATTGAGATCATATAAGGCACAGATTTTAGACATTAAAATAAGACACAATTTACTTGTGGGCCAGCATAAATGGCCCACAAGTAAATTATTTAATATTATTAATTAAATAATATTGATATGAAATATGAATATCATTGTTTTTTTGTGGCACCAAGGGATTGAACCCAGAGTGTTCCATCATTCAGCTGCACCCCCAGCCCCTTTTTAATTTTATATTTTATATTTTACATTTTTTATTTTATATTTTAAGACAGTGCCTCATTTAATTGCATGGGCTGCCTCTGGCTTCAAACTCTCAATCCTCCTGCCTCAGCCTCCGGTGGCATGTGCCACAGTGCCTGACTATGAATAGCATCTTAATGCATTTGCACTGCTCTTATTTTCATAATTTCTTTAATATAAGGTTATCTCTGTATAAAAAGTAAAATCAGCTCATCTAGCTTAAGAGCAAGCTCTCAAATAGTGTTTAATTTTTTATTATTACTCTTAGTTTTTGTGATATTGAGGGTTTGAACCCAGGACTTCCTGCATGCTGGTCAAGTGCTCTACCACTGAGATGCACCCCAGCCCATTTTTTACTTTTTATTTTTGTGAGATGGGGTCTTTCTAAATTCCATAGATTGCCTCTGGCTTCAAACTCACAATAATTCTACTTTAGCCTCCTGAGTAGGTGGGATTACAGGTCTGAACCATGGTGCCCAACAGGTTAATTTTTAAAAAACCATTAAAGTACTAGCTTTGGGTATCCAGATTAATGAGCAATGAGTGGGATTATATAAATTCATAAAGATATTACTCTAAACATTTTTAGTGTTTTTTAAAATATATTTTTAAAGGCAGTTTTAGATTCACAGCAAAATTGAGCAGCAAGTTCAGAGAGTTTCTTTTGTCCCATATAGTCCTTGTCCCCACACATGCACAGCTTCCCCAAATACTGTGATCTCACACCACGTAGTACATTGGTTACCACCAATGAAACTATATTGACACATTATCATCACCTGAAGTTCTTAAGTTTACACTTCTACCCTAGAATTCCCTTTTGGTGTTGCTTGTTCTGTGAGTTTTTGTTGTTGTTCTGTGAGTTTTGACAAACATATGTTATATCTAATTACCATGATAGCACCTGATACAGAATAGTTTCACTGCCCTAAAAGTCTCCTGTGTTCTACCTCTTAATCTTTCCCTCCTACAACCTTCACTGTTCTTTTCAATGTCTGCATAGTTCTTTTTCAGAATGTCATACAGTTGAGATCATATAGTATATACTTTTTCCAGATTGATTACTATTATTTAAAATGGTTTTAACTATGACTTCTCATAGTTTATTAGCATTTCTCATGGTTTCTAGCACTCAGTAATATGCCATTGTCTGGATGTACCACAATTTATTCAACATTTAACTACTGAAGGATACCTTAATTGTTTGTAAATTCTGGTAAATGTAAATAAAGCTGTTCTAAAATCTGTGTTCAGGTTTTTGTGGAGACATAAGTTTTCAATTCATTTAGGTAAATACCAATGTGTTAGGTTTTTTTGTCACTATGACAAAATACCTGAGCAAAACAATTTAATGGAGAAAAAGTTTATTTTAGCTTAATTTCAAAGGTTTCAGTCCATCACATGGAAGAGGGTGTAGAACAGAGCTGTTCAACACATGGCAGTCAGGAGGCAGAGTGAAGACAGGAAGGGTCCAGGACAAGATATGCCTTTCCAAGACACATGCTCACTGACCTACTTCCTCCAACCAGGTCCCACCTTCCATGTATTTCACCACCTCCCAATAGTCTATTCAGACTTTGATTCAGTCAGTGGATTAAATCATTGATTAGGTCAGAGCCCTCATGATCTAATCATCTCTGTAAACACCCTCACATACACCCCCAGAAAGATACTTTATTGATTTCCTCGGTGTTTCTCAATCCAATCAAATTGGCAATCAAGATTAACCATCATAACCCAAGAGCACAATTTCTAGATTATATGATAGCATTATGCTTAGATTTGTAAGAAATTGCGAAGTTCATCCTCAGCACTGAAAAAAATAAAAAAGGATAGAAAGAGGAATGACCAAACTATCTTCCCCCATGGAGGTACCCTTTTGTCTTTCCACAGTCAATAAATGAGAGCTATTCTTGCTTCACATTCTTTTCAGCATTTGGTATTAGGGATTTTGGCCTTTCTAGTAGACATGAAATAATACCACGTTCTTGTTTTAATTTGTATTTCTTATGACAGATTATATGGAGCCTCTTTTTTATGTGTATTTGTCATCTGTATATCTTATCTGGATTGCTGCCTGTTCATATCTTCTGCCCAGTTTTAATTGGTTTTTTTTTTTCTTATGACTGAGATTTAAGAATCCTTTCTATATTTTATATGACTGTCATTTATTATATGTTTTATGCAGAGATTTTCTTCAAGTTTGTGGCTTGTCTTCTGATTCTCTTAACTGTATATGTGATAGAGAAGATATTAATTTTAATGAATTCCAGCCAACCAGTTATTTCTTTCATGGGTAGTACTTTTGGTTTTGTATCAAAAAAATTATCTCCATGTCCAAGATCATCTAGATTTTCTCCTATGTTATCTTCTATAAGTCTTATAGCTTTCCCTTTTGGATTTAGGACTATGACTTAAACTGAGTTAATTTTTGTGAAAGTTTATTTCTACACTCATTTTATTTTTTTCTTATGTTTCAAGTGGCTATCCAATTGTTCCAGCATCATTTATTGAAAAGATTTTTTCTCCATTGTGTTGCTGTTGCCCTTTTGTGAAAGATCACTTGATTCTATTTATTGAAGCTATTTCGGGGCTGTGTATTCTGTTCCAATGATCAAGTTGTCTATTCTTTTGCCATTATTACACTGACATGAAGAGAGATTACTTTTAGGACTCTTGGGAAGTAGAATTCCTTCTGCCTGGATTTGACCCATATTTTCTGCAAAATACTTTTACTTTTGTCAAATATGTTTCTCTAATTTTGGGAATAGTGCTAATGTCCTTGAGAATTTAAGAAAATGTTGGACTCAAAGATGTATTTAAAGAAAAAATCCTGTCTTAGTTCTTTTTCATTGCATCTATAGGGTTTTAAGCCACCAATTTCTACTAAGATGGATATGAAATAAATTTATTAGGATGATATTAAATTAAATTCTTTGTGTTATCCTCTTTAAGTTACCCTCTAAAAGATTATGTAAGGAAGAAGAGATGAAGACAAGTTCTTACAATAGATTGTTACAACAGAATAATCTTTCTAATAATTTTAGTGGTTCTATTTAAGAATAAAATTTAGTTAAGGGATAGACTAAGAAATTAACAAATCATGTTAGATTATAAACACTTCTCCTTTCATCTCTTATTGAACTAGTATTTTCTGCTCTGTGGCACAAAGAAAAACATCAGGCTATTTCAACCTGAGCCTAATTTGGTATATTGTGATAACAAGTTATTGAGAATATTGTCCTATGCTTAAGACATGAGAGATGATCTGGTCAGCTAGAGGTAATATAGCCTGAGAGACTGACTCATAGTAGTCAAAGTCACCAGAGACTGATTTAGAAATCTTAATGCCCACTCATTAATTTACAGTGGAAGCAATATTTAATACAATAACTTGATTAGTTAACTATAGAAGGCACTCCCTTTGGGTGAATTGATGTACTCTGGTGGCTAAATTATAAAGAGGAAACTAGCTTGGAGGCTATGAAGTTAGAGCAATGGGAATTTAATAGTAACAGATATTTCTTTCCAGGTATGGGAGTCTGAAAATTTACCTTTAGACCTTCAAGGGTGTTTTCTATTATAATAACCAGAAGTATAGCTAGATATCTCCTTAAAAATTTACCTTGCCATTCTTTTGTCTAAATTGATTAAAATGACTATAATATACTGTTAATGAATTGTCTATCATGAAATGTTGGTTTTAATTTCTAATGATAGTTAGTTTTATATTTTGCTATAGATTCTTTCTGCTGAGTGAGAGACATCTTCCTTTAAAACATAAGCTATCTAAAATAGATAATGTTCCTTTCTTTTGGCTTATTGTTTGCTGTAACATATTGAATGATACTCTTAGAATCAACATTTTAATTTTATATTTATTTTGATAGATTATAAATATCAATAGTTTTACCATTTTTGCTATCTACCTTAATATATGTTACACCTGTTTCTTTTATGAAAGGTATGTTCTGGCTGCCTGCAGCTGTAGCCCTGTGGCATCCGATCCCGTCAGATCTCGGAAGCTAAGCAGGGTCGGGCCTGGTTAGTACCTGGATGGGAGACTGCCTGGGAACACCAGAAGCTGTAGGCTTGGGAGAAGGACCTGGCAACCCCCTCCCAAAAATCAATCTGCCATTGAAAACCCTATGATAAGCAGAGAAGCACTGACAATAGTGTTTCCCTGTTGTACAGAGGGTCACTATGAGTCGAATACCGACTCAATGGCACCTAACAACAACAACAATGTTCTGGCTAGAGGTTTATTCTCTACTATAAAATTCTTTCATAATTTAGTTTACAGGCTCAGTGATAATGATAGAAATCTTGTATTCAGTTTTGAGTCCCACAAATTACCATTAGAAAGTAAAATTAAAATAACATGCTGGGAGAATCTTTTCTTTTTGCTGTAATTTTTGTCAACTCTACCATGATATTATCATGAAATTTTGATGGAAATGAATGTGTGTGCATTTCAGTTATAAATGAACATGTCAGCATGTTGTTTGCAGGAAGTATGTAATCTAAGATAATGAAAACAATAAATTCAGCATTCAGTTTTTCCCCTGAAATGTTTTAATAAGTACAGTATGTTATTCATCTGCCCATTATATCAAAGTTGTTAAGTGCAAGAAAATAACTGAAGATCTAGGACTGGAAAATGCAATTGTGATGGATCTTGACAAGCATTCTACTTTATTTGGGGGTGACAGTTGGTTATAATGTTGGCTTGGATTCTTTGCATGTCTACTAAGTAACTCAAATAATTTCACCTTTAACAATCTATATTGAGACATACCTACTTTGCTTGCATTAAATATTACCTTCACATCGGTATCTTTCTGTAAAAAGAATACATGCTTATATATTACATAGAACATATTTGTATTAACAACATCTGTAAAGCAAATGGAATCTTTTCCATGAGTATAATACACATTATACCTATAAGGAAATGGACACTAGACAAGTTGTGAGTCTTCCTGGAAATAAATAATCTGGAGAAGCTACTGTATTCAGTACATATGAAAATACTGAAAGTAAATTTCAGATGATAGGTTTATATCACACATTATGACTTCAGGTGGTTCCTAAGAGGCTTTGGAACATGTAGTGACAACTTCAAATATTAAGCAGACAGGACAGGATTCTACCCAATGGAAAACTCTGGTAGCCTATTAAAGTCCCTATCAGTTTAATGTTGTGATGTCCCTTGGTGCTCAGGTGTTATATTCTCAGGTGTCCTAGGGGAGTGACATTAGGAAGGAATATGATTTAATGCCCATGTAAGGTCCTAATGCATTTAGAACTGGCTTCAGTATCACCTGTTCCTAAGATTGGGCATCAGTTGTAAGCAGAAGCACCTTTGGCTTTTATTTCTTTTCATTGAAAGTTTTATTTTATTTCTGCTTCAGTGATATTATGTTCAACTTTGAGCCTCAATTACAGAGCACAGCAGCACTACTTATACCAAAACTCCCTATTATTTTGTTTTCTGAGGTGTAAAATAACTTTCATTCAGGGTCAAAACAAGTCTTACCTATCCCCCAACTAGTCCTGTAAAAAGAAAAGGACTATTCTCTTTTATTTAAGGGTGTTAAATACTACCTTTAAGACAGGCATTTTAGTGAAGTGATAACTGATCATTAAATAGTTACCAAGACTAGATTCTGCCTGAATTGCTAATAAGATCAGATAAATGGTAGTAGTCACAAATTGATATTTAAATTAGATGCATAAGTATCCATATTAACCTTCCTCTCATTCCTCCTGGATTCATGCTGAGAACAGCTCAAATAACCCTCTATACTTAGGCAGTAACAATGTGTACAAACAAGTAGAGGCATAGCTATTTTTAAGAGATAAATATTTCTCAGTGATCATAAATACTTTCATATAAACACACATAATTGGTGTTAGGGAGGCAGAGATATTAAAATACAGTGGGACTTACATAAAATGTAAACACTTAATTAATGAAATATAAATACAAGTCTCAGATATAATCGCTAGAAAGGCATAGGGTTATGTTTATAGGAGGGAAAAAGATATTTAAGAAATACTAATACAAATTTATCAAGCCACTAAAATATAAATATAAGAATATTTCTTTGACATAGTTAGAAATGTATTCCAAAGCAATGTGTAACTATGCCTACCTAACACATTTCTATTTATATAAAATGCAAAACATGTTCTGTATGTTTTAGCACAGTATTTTTAATATTTTGGGTCGTTTAATGAATAGGTAATGTTGACACCAAAATACCAGCATTAGAATAATCAGGAAAATCATTGTAATCAGTTAAGAAATAATTTTAATTAACAAGCTTCTGGATGGTGAGTATAGCTCAGTGATAATGTGTTTATCGTGCATGAGGCCCTGGGTTCAACCTCCAGCACACATGTGCACACACACACACACAGCTCCAGTAAAATAGATAAATACAAAAGAAATAATTTTTAGAAAGCAAGTGAAATAAATGCCTTATGAACAAGAGTCTGAAATTATAATAAATATCTTAAAAAATCAATGAATATAATGCACATTTCTTAAAACTTTAGTAATAAAAAGCAATTATGAATAAATAGACATACTTTTAGTGGGAAAACTAAAGTTCATAAATAGGTCAGTACATTAAAAATACATCTTTAAAATAATACTTTTACCTAAGAAAGGCTGTGCATTATTGAAACGGAATAGATAAGCACTGAATAAATCCAACAATAATACACATTACCTCAACACCCTCTAAAAAGACAGATGGAAATAAGGGGAAAAGAAATGGGCTATGAAAAATAGTTTTGAATAAATGGTCAATGGTTCTGGGGAACAGTTTAGTTAGATGAACATTTTATGTCATTTACTACAATTTATAAAATTTATAAATATATAAATAAGAAAAGCTAAAATATATTTATCAACTCTTAGATAAAAAATATCAATATGAAAATGCTAGGAAGAATCAGAGAAATTAGTAAATTTAATTATATGGTAAGTTATTAATTATGAAAATAGGGAATGATCAAAGCACCTATTGTACTGTTGTTGTTAGGTGTAGTCGAGTCGGTATCCGACTAATAGCAACCCTCATAGGGTTTTCAATGGCTGACTGTTTCGGGATTGCCTTGGGAGTGGATTGCCAGGCTCTTCTCCCATTTTTGCGATGCTGGGAATTGAACTCGGGACCTCAGAGACTGCAGCAAAGTGCTCTACCAACTGAGCTAAATCCCAGCCCACATATTGTACTAGGAAATAAGTATTTTGTTTTTGGTAGTGGTACTGGGGATCCAGCCCAGCCCTGTGCATGCTAGGCAAGTGCTGTACCACTGAGCCATATCCCCAGCCCTTAAAAAGAAATGAAAAAACAGAGGAAATAGAAATAATTTTTTATAAAAAGTAGAAAATGGCCTCAGCTGATGAGGTTGCCATGTAGCCACTAGTTACATGTACTCTTGTACTGGTACACATTAAACTAAGCTTTTCATCCAATTCAGGGAGCATTTCTGTGCAGAGCCCCCAGTTACACAGGGAATCCAGGTCATTTAGATTGAACTAGCAAGAACTTGTCAGTGACAGAAGAGCTGGTTTGGTCATACTGCAGAAAGTTATCACATCTTTAGGGATTTCCTATTCAGGTCAGAATTGAGACTGCAAGATTTTGATTTGATCTCAATAGCCTTAATGTCTCTTTTCCCATACACAAACCTGTAATTAACCAAATAAGCTTGTGGTAGTTACCAAGCAGCAAAGTCATGTCTCTTCTGCATTTCTACTTAAGACACAACATGTACAAAATAATATGTATGCTCATGATCATCACAAAATTTTTATATTTGTGGCAGTTGTCAAACTGTGCAGGAGGATTTAACTGGCAAGTTGGATTGCAGAATAGGAAAATTTAATGAATCCAAGATACCATTTTTATTATTTTTAGATATCCTCTTTCCAGTTAGAATTGCAAGAAAAGCCCTAGTCAGGAAAAATCCTTGATCTTATACACAGAGAAAGGGAGTGGCAATACTCCTTGTCCAAAACTTTAAAAATTACTTTAAGACCTCCAAGCTCCAATCCCCCTCAAGTAAAGTGAGTCTTAACCCTAGTTGTGCATTAGCTCCAACTTAAGAGTGCTGAAAAAGCATCCCCACATCTGGGCCACAACATAGACCCATTAAAATAGAATCTTTGGAAATAGAACCCAAGCATCAGGATATTTAAATCTAAGTGGTACTGATGTGAACCAATGCTGAGAACCAGTGTCTTAATAATCTATCTGTGATTAGAGAGAGTTATTCAATAAACTAGAGGTTGCATATATAAGGGTCTGTGGGGGCCTGCCAGGTACTATTGGTGGGGGATGTTAGCCAAGTTTTTTTTTCATAATGTTGTCTTCAGTAGTTTTCTTTCAAAACAAATGTTTTTGCTTACATATTAAACATGTAGGAATAGTTTGTACTTCTGCAAACCAAATCTGTTTTTCTTAAAACATAGCCACATGGTTTTAGCCCAATTTTTATAGACTCAGGCATAAGAAATTTTACTTTCTATTTTATTGCATGAACACATCATCACTAGGCTTGTAATGAAAGACCATTAAAATTTAGAGGTTACACTGATGGTACTGTTCATCAACCTCAGTATGGTTATCACATGGGATTGCAGACCCCATCATTGCCATATGCTCCAATATTTCAGACAAAAGCAGAGATTCAGATTTGCATGGGAAAAGATTGACCCATTAAGTATTGAGAATTCAATTTTAAAAAATTCAGTATGGCTCAAGAGTGGAAGTCCAACAACATAACTGCGGGCATTTTCTGTTCACAGGTGGGCAGGATGGCCATTTATATTCTTTGGTATGAAGTACATTTATTGAGGCCCCATGATCAATTGACTTTATTGCATAATTTGAAAATTAATTATTGGACATAAAGCTAACAGGATGAGAGTTTAGTTATAAAAGTTACCTGGTCTAGCTGGGTGCGATGGTGCACGCCTATAATCCCAGCAGCTCTGGAGGCAGAGGCAGGAGGATTGCAAGTCGAGACGAGAGGCAGTCTGTGCAATTTAGCAAGACCCTGTCTCAAAAAGTAAAAGAATGGGCTGGGGGTGCAGCTTAGTGGTCCAGCACTTGCAGAGCATGCAAGCCTGAGGCCCTGGGTTCAAATCCCAGTACTGCAAAATTAAAACAAAAAAAAAGTTACCTGGCCTCAGAAATAAGGCCAGGAAAGAGTTAAGGCACACGGTCAGAGTTAGACTACTGGCTGAAGAGATTTGTTAATAAATGTTGTTAGGTGCCCTCAAGTCAGATCCAACTCATGGAAAACCTCTGTACAACAGAATGAAATACTCACTGACACTGTGCCAGGCCATGATCTTTTTTATGTTTAATCCCACTGTTGCAGTCATTATATCAACCCATCTAGTAGAGGGTCTTCCTTTTTTTCACTGATCTACCACTCTCCCAAACATAATATCCTTCTCCAGTGATTGATCTCTCCTAACAACATGTCCAAAATACATAACATTCAGTCTAGCCATCCTTGCTTCCAAGGAGCACTCTGGTTGCACTTGTAGGATGGATCTGTTAGTTCTTTTGGCAGTCTGTAGTATAGTCAATATTTATCTCCAGATAATGAATGTTGTTATTGTTGTTGTTAGGTGCCCTTAAGTTGGTATCTGACTCATACTGGCTCTCATAGGGTTTTCAATGGCTGACTGTTTCGGGATTGCCTTGGGAGTGGATTGCCAGGTCCTTCTCCCATTTTTGCGGTTCTGGGAATTGAACTTGGGATGACTGCAGCACAGTGCTCTACCAACTGAGCTAAATCCCAGCCCTCCAGATAATGAATAGTGACATTAAATTGTCTTCTATGAAGGACAAGGCTAGTTCCACAGGCCGACAGGGATCATTTAGCAGGAAGATGAGATCCGTAAGAACAAATGATTGAACAGACCAATCAGTGACCTTGGAAAAAACCTTTACATTGTTGAACACAGGTGCCTCTGCTGATGTGGAAATGATGGCTGGGTCCTCTTAGCACCATGATAAAACAGCTGACTTAATCTTCCATGTGTCTTTTCCTCAGGTTGGTACTTAGGGAGAATTTTGGAGGCACCAAAACCATAACAAGAAACTCAAACAAACAACTAAAAGATACTGTTCTTTGATTAGGTAGACAAAGATGCAGTTTCTTCATTGGTTCCCAAAGCACAGCAGTCATCAGTCCCCTGCAGGGACTGGAAAAGCAGATTGCTGGGCCCTAGCCCCCGGCCACTGATGGGAAGAGCTGGAGCAGGACCTGAGAATCTGCATTTCTAACAGGTTCTCAGAAGCTCCTTCTGCTGTTGGGCTGGAAACAAGTTCTCAGTTCTTAGATATTTAATTCTAATTTTCCCACTGACCTGGTTTTGTGCCTTTTTGTCTTTGAGTCAGTGGGAAATGATATATTTCAGATAGATTTATTAATATGTTTCTAGAGTAAAATAAAATGCAAATGCTGAATAAAAATGTTGAAATTCAATAATGCCTCTTATCTGCTGCTTCGGGCTGGGATTTGGCTCAGTGGGTAGAGCGCTGAGCTGTAGTCTCTGAGGTTCCGAGTTCAATTCCCAGCACCGCAAAAATGGGAGAAGGGCCTGGCAATTCACTCCCAAGGCAATCCCGAAACAGTCAGCCATTGAAAACCCTATGAGGGTCGCTATGAGTCGGATGCCGACTCGACGGCACCTAACAACAACAACAACATTTGCTGCTTCAGTTACCCATGGGTAACTTTGGTCAGAAAATATTAAGTGGAAAAGTTCTTGAATTTGACAATTTATAAGGTTTGAATTGCATGCCATTCTAATAGTATTGTACCTGTGTGTTCCACTCCGTCCTATCCAGGACATGAACCATCCCTTTGTCCAGTGTATCTACACTTGTGTATGCTCCCCGCTTGTTAGTTAATTAGTGACCATCTTGGTTAACAGATCAACTCTTATACTATTGAAATGCTTGTGCTCAAGTAATCCTTATTTTAATTAATAATGGTCCCAAAGTGCAAAGGTAGTAATGCTGGCAATTCAGATGTGCCAAAGAGAAGCAAAAATATCCTTCTTTTAAGAAAAAAGGTGAAAGTTCTCCACTTAAAAAAAATCATATGTGGAGGTTGCCTTTTCTATGGTCAGAATGAATCTTCTATCCATGAAATTAGGAAGAAAGAAAAAGAAATTCATGCTGGTTTTGCTGTCACACCTCAAACTGCAAAAGTGGTGACCACAGTGCATGGTGAGTGCCTAGTTAAGTTGGAAAAGGCATTAAATTATATGGTTCAGTACTATCTGCTGCTTTGGGGGTTATTGGAACATAATTCCCCATGGATAAGGGAGAACTGCTGTACATCCCAATGAAGCTGGTATTGAGCTTTGGGTTTTACTTACTGGCAATTTTAGGAGCAGCTTAACTTTTTACATGCATATTACTGTTTCCCAGATTTTTTTTAACAATCAGTGGATGCTGATTTTATATTTACAAATTGTCTGGCATATAGACAGGGATGGTGGGGAACTGTGAGTCACAAAGCACACAGCGGTTTTTGGATTGTCTGGTTAAAGGTTAGGTGTCTGTCTTTGTCTTATGTCTGTCTATATGCTGATGTTTTCTAAGACAGTTGGACCAGTGAAGCACATCCTGGAAGATGTTTATGATTTCTTTGGTATTATGATGTTAGCTTGTGGACCTCCATTTGTCAGGATGAGGTGGACCCAGTAATTGAACTCTCTGGAGGTCAGAATTACTGAGGGAGGGAAAGCATTAGTGTATGCTGTTCAGACAGATTGTTGTTTTGTTTTTCGTTTTGTATTGATTTCCAGGGGGCATACTATGTGTATTAGTATCACTTGGAATAAGTCTTATAAGAAACCAGTGCTTCTCAACTCTGGCTTAGACGATAGAGTCTCCTAGGCAACTTCCTGGGAAGCAATGCCTGACCTCATCGTCAGTTCATTAAATATGATACTCCGGGGCTGGGATTTAGCTCAGTTGGTAGAGCACTGCGCTGCAGTCTCTGAGGTCCTGAGTTCGATTCCCAGCACCACAAAAATGGGAGAAGGACCTGGCAATCCACTCCCAAGGCAATCCCGAAACAGTCAGCCATTGAAAACCCTATGAGGGTTGCTATGAGTCGGATACCAACTGGACAGCACCTACCAACAACAACAGGGTAGAGCCCGGTATTGTTATCTTCTAAAATCTCTCTAGATCAGTGGCTGTCAAACTTTGGTCTGCCTGAGACCCACATGGAGGGCTTATCAGGATATATGCTGGGCCACACACCTAGTGTTTATAATTGAGTGGGTCTGGGTGGGGGCCTAAGATTTTGCATCTTTCACCAAGTGTCAGGTGCTGCTGCTCTTGCAGCTGCTGAGTCCACACTTCAAGGCCCACCACCCTGTGATGCCAGTGTGAATGGCAGACAGCACTGCTGCTGTGGGCAGAGGTTGCCTTTTCTCTGAGCTTTCCTGTTAGTGACTCTGTCAGCCCCAGCTAAAAACTAATCCATAAGTCCATTGTGAGTATTCCTTTACACAGACTAAAATCATTTTGTGAGTTGTGCTTCTAGTTACATTGGAGCTCATTTAATTATCTGGCAATTTAACTTTACATAAACAAAATTATAATTTTTATCTCCAAATTTGACACTTTAGCCACTTCTAGCTGGATTAATCACCTTCAAAGAGCTCTATCTTCACTGATATTTTCCACTCCATTTTCTTCCTAATTTTATTAACCATACCCTTAGGTTGGAGACAAACAACAGTTGCAGCACCAGAAGGCTTAAAATAAATTAAGTCTACTCTGGCAATTTTCTGTGTTACCCCCCTGGTATGATGAATTTAGTCATTTTATGAGGCATGCCATTGCTGGAAAGGTTATTTTTACTGGGATGTCTAGGGAGTAACTTCCAACCCAGTGAATCTTAGCCAGTTTTAAATGATGGTTGTTGGCCTTCCTCTACTTCTGAAACATTCCAAATGTGTTCTGGTTATAATTAAACTCTTAAAAACATATATCTTCATTGGTTCTGGATGGTATCAAAGATCCATGCCTCTCTTACTAGTTTAATAAGAGCATGTTCTTCACTGACAGACTTGGACCAGAATTCTTGTTACTAGCTATGTATTTGTGGGCAATTTACTTGATTTCTCCCAACCCCAGTCTTCTTGTCTATAAAAATGACTCACAGGGACATTGTAAGGAACAAATGCAATAAGAAAGGCCATGTCCTCAATTTGGTGACTGCTAAAAAGGACTCAGTGAGTGGGAACTACATTTAGTGATGGTAATTGTGTTTAAGCAGCTCTTGGAATCTTATGCACGGAGAGGAGACCATGGTCAAATTTAGATTCACTCAAGCCACAGAACCAAACTAAACTAGTTGTCAATAATATTAACTCTGCTCTAGCAGCACATGACTTCACAGGAGGTGTTTATTACTCTTATCCTGTGTTCTGAAGGGTTTAAGTGTGCCTTGTGGGAGAGCATTATAGCTAGATCCTTGCTCTGAGAAACAACCTTTGCAAGGCTAATTGCTGACCTAGTTTTTAGTTGTCTATTTCATATTTATATGAGAGCATATATATCTATTAGCCACTATGTGAAATGTGGAGTCTTGGGAATAGTTCATTTAAGCTTAATTAAAACTTGTACTTGACTTAATTAAAGGATTATCTAGGTTATCTTAAAAGATTAAACTAGGTTGAACTTCTTTGAAGTTTGAAAATCTTCATCTAATTATTATGTGGTCCATGCCTTGGTAGACAATGCTTAGTCACAACATAAGCCAGTCCTTACAATACAGACTTCCCATTGCACTGAACCAGAAGATTTCTAGAACTTAGTCCTTCATCCTATGACTGAGCGTACACAACAGGCTCCTGGAGCTTTTCCAAGCTGGAACTAGTTCGGAAGATCTCATATGTATGTGAAAAATGAAATCAAAATCAAAACCACTCCTGGGGAGCTCTAATTACTCTTATTTTGATATATTAACGTAACATGTTGTTGTTGTTGTTAGGTGCCATCGAGTCGGTATCCGACTCATAGCGACCCTCATAGGGTTTTCAATGGCTGACTGTTTCGGGATTGCCTTGGGAGTGGATTGCCAGGCCCTTCTCCCATTTTTGCAGTGCTGGGAATTGAACTTGGGACTTCAGGGACTGCAGCGCAGCACTCTACTAACTGAGCTAAATCCCAGCCCTAATGTAACATAGAAGCAATATAATTCCATGACTCTCTAACATTATGTAACATGGCTGCATAGACAATTTAAGTATATTAAGCTTTGTTACATCACTTATGTACACAATTTCTTTAAACTAGGAATTTTCTACATTGGTCTCCAGGGCATATATGTCTCAGGGTTCACAGATATGTGTTTATACATATGTTTTTGTATAGTTCTGCATGTTTTTCAGTTTTTGTAATTCATAGAAGTAACCTTGAATAATCATTGCACTGCAATAAGCATGAAGCATAGTTTTATTTTCCTTAAGTATTTCTGTTTAAAAAAACTCATTTAAAGTAACATAAAAACTTTATATTCTATCTTTTCTCTTGAGGTTCTGATAATAGAATTTTATTTTCTGTATTTCATATTTTAATAAGCTAGCGAAACAAGGTAGGTAATTAGATTTAATTTTGCCTAACTCTAGGCATGACTAGAGCTGTCTCCTATGGGATTTCACATTCCCTCTCTTTTCCTTTAGGGAGCTTCTGACTGCTGGTAGGAGAAGGGTTCCCACCTCTTTTAACTCAATTTCTTAACCAGTCTCTACTCTGATTTCCACTCTGATTTCTTAACCAGTCTCTAGTTCTCTGTCCCGAGATTCTGAGTATTCCTGCTGCTTTATTCTATGATTATTCAGAAGTCAACATCTATAAAAATGCTAGAATCTATTAAAATTTACACTATAAGATGCACATATATAGAAATGTAAACTTGTTTTCTATAATTAAGCTCAACTTGATCATGACCTCCCATTTCTGCTATTGTTGGGGGAAAAAAACTTTTCTTACCTTTTCAAAGTAATTCATTCTCTTCCTTTGCATAATTTGTTGTTGTTGTTAGGTGCCATTGAGTCAATGTCTAACTCACAGGGACCCTATGTACAACAGGTGAAACACTATTGTCAGTGATTCTCTGCTATTCATAGGGTTTTCAATGGTAGATAGTTTTTTGGGAGTGAGCTGCCATGTCCTTCTCCCAAGCCTACAGTATCTGGTGTTCTCAGGCATTCTCTCATCCAAGTACTAACCAGGCCCGACCCTGACGGAATTGGACACCTCAGTGGCATGGCTGCAGGCTTGCACAATTTAGGCTTTTTATAAGGCAATGAGTCCAGGGTCATTTTATACCATCTCCCTTTTTGTTTGTTCTAGGAAAGCTAGGGAATCTTATACACATCATGGTGGTGGGGAAGGTTGGCTAGAGTGTGCAGGATCAGCTCTGATCATTGGTGAGTACCCACTAGTGTCCGTGGAGTGTATCATGTCCTTGGGGGTCAAAGTTCAGGAACCTCTGTTTCTACTTCATTGTAGCTACTACAAATTCTTTCTTCAGAGACCCACATGTGACTGTGGGGACAGGCCTTCTCTAGTTTTAGACTTCTCTTCAATCCATCTGGAGTTTATATAGTAATATTTTGGGCCTTTGCCTTACCCCACACCTTTATCAGGGACACAGGTACTGTGCTTAATTATTAATTTTTGACTTTTCCCTTTCTAATCTCTTCAATCCATACTACAGTTTGCAAAGGGCTCACTCACCTTTCCTTCCCACACTTCCTTCCTTCCTTTTTCTTCATTTTTTAAAATTTCCTGGGTTTAAAAAAAATCTTATTCCATCTTCTGTGGTTGACATTAATCATCTCTATGCTAAGTCTTCCACCTTTGATTCACTGGGATTCTTTAATCTTCCTCTCAATAAAGCTCTGCTCTTGCAAAAAGAAAAAAAAATGACTTCTATAAGTGTTACTTCTGAAGTGGGCATTAAGAGCCTGTGATAATTAATCTTGATTGTTAAATTGATTGGATTAAGAGACACCTAGGAGTTTAGTGAAGCACACCTCTGGGTCTGTCTGTGGTAACAGTTCCAGAGACAGTTGGATCCTGAGGGCTCTGACCTAATGAATGAATCAATCCCTTAATGGATTGATTCATAACACAGTGGGTATTATTGGAAGGTCGTGAAAGGTAGGAGGTGGGGCCTGTTTGGAGGAAATATGTTACTGGAGTCATGTTAACAGGGACTGTATATTGCTTGACCTGTTCCTGTATTCTCTTCTTTTCTGCTTCCTGTCTACCAGCATGTGAACTATTCTACTCTGCCATGTCCTCTCCACCATGATGGACACCACTGAATTTGTGAACCAAAATAAAACTTCCTCCTTTAAGTTGTTCTCTTGTTATTTTTGGTGCCAGCAACAAAAAGTAACCAATACAGCACCTGTTTGGGAATTCAAAGGTAGAATATAAGTTTATTGTTCTTTGCTGGATTCTCCTGAACCAATGACTATTTCAAATTTAGGAGTAAGGACTGATGGTCATCAAGAATTACACAAATGGAATTATTTCAAACATATTTCAATTTAAATAAGCTTGTGTTCTACAGACATTGCATTTTAGTTTTGTCCACTATTGTTCCATAGAATATTTTGTTGGTTTGAGAGTTCTGTATCAATTCAGTAGCTCTTTGTACCCAAATAGTCTATTGACCTTTCAATATGATTGTAAAATAGTGGGTAGTAAGTATTCATAAGATACTTAGAAATATTTA